>KZ107447.1:164867-276174 GCA_000504365.2 Pseudocercospora pini-densiflorae CBS 125139 | reverse complement strand
GAGAACATCCTTATCAGTAAGACTGGAGACATCAAGATCATCGACTTCGGTCTTTCAAATCTATTCAGCCCACGAAACACACTGAAGACATTCTGCGGTAGCTTATATTTTGCCGCTCCGGAATTGCTTCAGGCGAAGCAGTACACGGGTCCCGAAGTCGATGTTTGGAGTTTTGGAATTGTATTATATGTTTTGGTTTGCGGCAAGGTACCTTTTGACGATCAAAGCATGCCACAACTGCACGCCAAAATCAAGAAGGGCGTGGTGGAATATCCTCCGTGGCTGAGCCCAGGTAAGACGTCTTCCAAGACGAGAGACATGACTTGACTGACTCGCGATAGAATGCCGAGGACTCATTGCGCGCATGCTTACTACTAATCCTAGCGAGCGTGCAACATTGCAGGAGATAATGACGCATCCCTGGATGACGAAAGGTTTCAATGGCCCTCCAGACAACTACTTACCATCACGAAAGCCAATCACGCTGCCACTGGACCAAGCAGTGGTCGAGAAAATGACTGGATTCGACTTTGGCGATGCCGAATACATCTCTACGCAACTCACAAAGGTCATCGAGTCTGACGATTATCAGCGAGCAATCCGTCTTCAGGAAAGGCGGAGTCAGATGCCACCTCAAGACACCGATCAGAAACGAGGCGTGTTCGGCTTTTACAAGCGCAGGAGTAGCACTACTAGTAGAGACACGCTGAACACACCTTCGACTGAGGCGATTCAGTTGGGCACCGACCCGATCAACGCCTTCCATCCTCTGATCTCGGTCTACTACCTGGCGATGGAGAAACAGGAGCGTGAAGCAAGGGAGAAGAACCCCGGCGCACTTGCATTGCCGACATCACCTGGCGAGAAGCCACTTGAAATTCCCGGCTTAGCAGCACCGGAGGCTGCTTACACCAATACAAATGCCTACGAAATGGCTGGCGAGAAACCCACAGGCGGTCGATCACGGCCACGAGCACGCACCCATGGCGAGGATGAAGTTACAAGCGATATGCAGAATCTCAACGTTACAAACACCACCCAGTCCGGCAACCCTGTCATAGTGGAACCTGAACAGAAACCTGCGCATGGCCGCAAAGAAAGCGTGGCTGGTGGCTTGCTGAGACGATTCAGCAAGCGTGACAAAAGCGAGAAACCAAGTCACCCTCCCTCATCGCTTGATAGATACAACGCAGAGAGCCCGAGGAAGAGTTTCAGTATGCGACGAACCCGGGATTCAAGTCGAACACGGGAAGAGATCAAAGACACAAGACCTGAGACAGCCGCTAGCAAACAGACTCAGCAAAGCGAGCTCCTCTCGCCGCCAGTCACAGATGGTACAAATGTGCCGAGGAAGCGCTCTCATGGACTTGGACGTTCTATCAGTGTCAATTCAAGCGACGTAAGGAGACGCTTGACGAGGAGAGGAGTCTCTGAAGGCTCATCGATGCGACCTCCTCTCACGTCCACAGGCAGCACCGATCGAGCACCACGGGTATCATTTGACCAAGGAAGCAGCATTAAGGAAACAATGTCGGATGTGGAAGGACCCTCCAAGCCGGCCAATACGTTCGCCAATCGAGCACGGTCTATGGGACACGCTCGCAAGGAGAGCATGCAACTTCGACGTGCCCGCCGTGAGCAAGCACGAACGGAAGGCGTACCGGAAGAGACCGACCAGGAGATGCTCGGCGAGCAAGAGACGAAAGACAGTGGCACCGGAAGCCCATCTGGCATGAAGCCTGTTTATCTCAAGGGACTTTTCAGCGTCAGCACGACCAGCAGTAAACCTCTCAATGTCATACGAAACGATATCATTCGCGTTCTGAAAGAGTCTGGTGTGGAGTACAGGGAGATCAAGGGAGGCTTCAGCTGCAAGCACGCGCCAAGCATCATGCCCAAGCCTGGTCCTGAGGAGACAATACCTTCGGGTGCTCAACCTCTGTCGCCGCCAGACCTGCAGCATAGACGGAAGATTAGCTTCGGCGGGTTTCGGTCAAATCCTGACGATCCAAAGGCGCCAAAGCACAAGCCGTCCTTCAATGGCTCTGGTGAGGAATCTGAAGAAGATCCACCCACAAGCAATCCTAGACAGAACGAGAGGGCAGCTGGCGAAACAAGCACACATGTCCAATCTGACATGGGAGGGCAGATGACGCTGCGCTTCGAGATCTTCATCGTCAAAGTACCGCTGCTCAGCTTGCACGGCATTCAGTTCAAGAAGGTCGATGGAGGCACCTGGCAGTACAAGAACATGGCGCAGAAGATTCTGAATGAGCTTCGGCTGTAACAATGGTTCGACATAGCAGAAGCTGGACTATCTGCTTATCACAACGAGAAGACACCACGATCCGAACAAACACTTCGACGTTTTCTAATGTACTTTCTTGACATTTTCGGGCTCTTCTGGAGAGCCTTTTCCCTTTTGTTACTTTTGCATCTTACGAGGAGCGAAGCATGGCGGTACTCTTACAAAGACGGAAGGCGTTCCACCAAAATCAATGGGTGTTGTTGAGCGAGCAAGTCAGACTGAAATGTGGAATATGCCGACACGGTCTGCTGTTGCTCGGATGGAATTTGGAAAGTCAGAATTAAGGCTACTGCGTGAGATAGATAGCTCTTCGGGACGGAGTGGGTGGAATCAATTCAATATGTGGTTTTTGTGCCATCATTGCATCTCCAACTATTTGACCTGGAAAAGTGGGTCTCACACGTGCCGCTTGTTGACCGTCAAACATCACGGAGCGCCTTCCATCTTCTTTAAGACTTCAGACTATACTGAGAGCCTCAACCCTTCTCCGCACCAATGTTCACTATGTACTGCCTCTGCAAATGCTGGGACTCCCTTGATGATGCCACGCAGACCATGCGTGATCACGCGTTTCAACGCGCTACGCGGACGCGTCCTCCACCCGGTAAACTGTAAATGTGATCAATCACAAAGGTGAGTCTTCTGTACTATTGAGAAAATCTCGCTTCACGATCGCGCGTATGTCGTAGAACACGAAGCATTCAGCAGTATGAGCGATATCTCCGACTCCGATTTGGTAGCTGGTGGTCGATGGGCTTGGGCAAGAGCTATGGACGGAGAACAGTACGAAGGCGAGGACGAGGATGAGGACGAGGAGGATGATGATGAAGATGAAGACGAAGACGAGGAGGGTGAAGCCGAAGATAACGAGAAGAGTGGCACTGAAGAGAGCGGTGAAGTCGAGCATGGACAAGCCAATCGCGAGAAAGGTGTTGAGGCCGGCAAAGGTGACAATAGATACCCACTGGCAGGCGAAATACCGCCCAACGCGATAGGAACGCCTCAATTGCTGACAGGCTTCGCCAATGCGCAAAGGCCGCCGCCAGCTGGCATTGAACAGCAGCAGCCCAGTCAAGCTGACAACACGCATACCGAGACTAGATATGGAGTCACTGCAACTCGTGTTTGGCCAAATGGAGCACCATTTCCTCGACCTGCCCAGCAACACACCAATCAAGCCGCAACGGTCGCAAGCCAAGCTCCGCAAGTTGTGCCGCAAGAGGAGGTCGACCAGGCGTCTGAGGTGGACTACGGCCTCTCCGAGTGCGATGTCAGAGCGAGCTTGCAGGAAGCCTTGGACGCAGTACAGCAATTCGGATCCTTCGCTTCGTCTGGGCCTATGCAACAATTTTGGGATCCAGTGATCACCGTTGCGCAAGGCGAACTTCCAATCACTCTACCACTTCAAGAACAGGATGCTCGACGACTGATCGCGGCCAGCCACAAGGCGCCCTTCGGCAAGGGCGCTGAAACCATTGTGGATGATACAGTACGCAAGACCTGGGAGCTGAACACTGATGATTTTGTGGTCAACAACCCCTACTTCAATGCCACTGTCAATCATGCTGTGACGAAGGCTATGTCTGAAGTAGGCGTTACTAATCTTGCACAAGTTGGTGTCTCTCCCTACAAGATGCTACTTTATGAACCAGGAGCCATGTTCAAGCCACATACGGATACAGAAAAGGTTCCTGGCATGTTCGCGACCCTCGTGATCTGCCTACCATCCACTCATGAAGGTGGCGATATTGTCCTCTCGCACAAAGGTGCTACCAAGCGCTTCGCGACATCCGCCGCCCAGCCCTCATACGCTTGCTGGTACTCAGATGTCACTCACGAAGTTAAGGAAGTGACATCGGGCTACAGGTTCGTGCTGACCTACAATATCTACAAGACATCTGCGATGGCATCTAATCTCTCCGCATCCCGAATCGGCGAGCAGTATCCCGCGTTGAAAAGTGCCTTGAAGAACTGGCGATGGGCAGACTCGTCCGAGGCGATATACATTCTGGATCACAAGTACACTGACGCTAATCTCAACATTAATACCCTGAAAGGCACGGACGTTGCTCGTGTTGAAGCTCTCTCATATTTCGCTGAGAAATACAAGTACGAAATCTTTCTGGCATCCATGGAACACATGAAGAGTGGCGAGGCGGCCTACGAGTATGATCCGTATGATAGATATGGCTCGTGGCGCGGCAGATACAATGATTGGTACGATGACGATGACGAAGACGAAGACGAGGATGGATCGGATGGCGAGTTCCATGCCATCGAGGATATTCACGACACGGAGACGATGCTGAAACGGGTCATCGCTCCTGATGGAACACAGCTGATCACTGACATGACTATCGAGGAAGAGTGCTTGTTGTTCGAAGAGGCCTTTCAGACCTACTCACGCGATCCTGATGACCATGATTACACCGGGTATACTGGCAATGCAGGAGCTCAATCGACACATTGGTATCGCGATACGGTGAGTCTGTTTCGTTGCAGTGGCTAATACTCATGCTGATATATGTAGGTCGTCGTGCTCGTACCGAGAGACAAAACAGTCGAGTGGCTGACAAGCGCGTTCTCGCACAAGAGGGACAACTCGAGGCAAAAGAAAGATATTGCGCCTGTGATAAATTGGCTACTGAGAAGGCTGAAGAACAATTCAAGAGAAACGAGAGACCAAATCAAATCGGACCTGCTCGAGACGTGTCAGTTCATCCTCAAGGAGAACCAGAGCGCCTCGAGCCGTACGGACTATGCTGGTCGCCCCATCGATCCAAAATTCCCACCTCATATCATCTCGGCTGTCTTCAGCATTTTTGGAATGCTGAAGGAGTACCGGAGTCTGGCGAACGTGGTGACAAGCTCCTCTATGCCGCTCAGAAGCGAAGCATTCAAGACGTTGAGCCCGGTAATCAACACACATTTCGCAGAGTTGCAGCACGCGTACGTCTTTTAGCTTCATCTGGGTATTTGTTTTCCGACTGACATTTGACAGCCTCACGGAAGCCTTCGCAAGGATACCGGGCGTCAATGCTACCTTCGAGGCTTTGAAAGCCCTCTTTGGCGGTGACTTCAACAATCGTGCTGGACCTGCTGCTGACTGGGCATCCGACGTCCTTACAAAGGCTGTAGCTACCATGTCTAACCCATTCGAGCAGGATGGCAGAGCATTAATCAGCATTGCACTATCTCTGAAACGGAGTGACTTCTTGGGAAACTGGTGAGTGATCTTGCTCTCGCGCGTTGCAAAGCTGACCAGTCATAGCATCAATGGACCTGTATCGTTGTGCAGCAACCGTACACATTTCGTGCTTGCGTTCCTTGCAGCCCTCATCATGGATGGAGAGGATGTATTTGAGGCCGACGAAGTTTTAGCCGCTGTGAGAAAATGCGTCAGCCCCATGGTCGAAGGCTTCTTTTTGGAAGCATCTGAAGAAAGGCCTGCAAAGCGACTCAAGACTGTGCCTGAGGCTGTTGGGGTCACTGCATCTGCTCAGAGCAAAACTGGAGATGACCTCAATGAAGTCCTAGATTTCTTGGTCACAAAGGACCTCAAAGACGAGGCCGAGTCTCTCTTTGCGGCAATGGAGCTACAAGTCCGAGCATGCAAGACAGACGTACTACGCAAAATTCTGGTGCCGTTCCTGGAGGCCTCGCAGTTGCTCGCAACCGCACACTCGAACACTGACTACGGGCCCATGTTCCGTAGTCTATACCGGAATACGCTCGAGGCCTACCTGGAGCGTTTCGTCAAAGAGCAGCCGCCAGCATACGAGAACTTCGCGAGAAGCCGCGTCAATTGCTCGTGCCAGGACTGCTGGAAGCTGAATCTGTGTTTGATTAGCACCACACAACAGGAGTGCAGACTTCGCGTAAGTAAAGCCCGTAGACATCACCTCCACGACATCTTAGATCGAAGCGGCTTCGACGGGACACACGCAACTGATCGTAGGACCGATACACTGGTCGTGACGAAAAGGAGCAAGGGTAAGCAGGCATTCGATGCTTGGTCTGCGAGATGCCAGGAAGCTGGGGAAGTCTTGAAGAGATTCGACACCGCGACATTGAAGGACATGCTTGGCAGGCGGTATGAAAAGATCGTAGAGATGAGAACGCTGATCAGCGATGAGAGTAACGTGCCAGAGATCATGAAAGTCGCAGCAAGAAGTGCGCCGTTGGCAGAGCTGCCGAACCCGCCTGTGCAGGCTGGTGTGAAGCGGAAGGCGGAGGTCATTGACCTTGGAGGAGGCTCTTCCGATTGAGAGATTCGGTCTTGTTTAATTGCCATGCTCTTTTAGATACCCTAGCAGTTTCGCCAATTGATGTGTCTTCTCAAGTCTGTTCCTCCATACTGTGCTGGTATGACGCTGGTTTCTGGCAACATGAAGTCTCAGGCCACTGCCGAAGCTTGAACTCTCCCAGGAACTCCAGGCTGGGAATCTTTGAAGGACAAAACACTCACGGCTCTTCAGCACTCTCACAGCAGCCACAATGCTGCGCATCGCCGTTGCTCGAGGCGGAAAATGCCTGGAGCAAGGCGCTCGGTCAGGTGTCGTGCGCCAATGGCAGAATGGCAGCCGACTAAGATACCAAGTGCCTGTTTCTGTACGTTGAGATGCGCTCACGAGCGCGAAAGAGCCTCGATCGCATGAGCAGACATTGGCTGACACTGCTTGCAGAGAACGTTCGCAGACGCCCGATCCCCCGACAAGACAGTGCTCCCTGGCAGCCAAAGCGAAACGACTGCCGGCGTTCCTCAAGCACCCGTCCTCGCGACTGCGACAAGCAATCCCACCCCGTCCCCCATCGATACTCCTCCTAAGACTCCGCCGACGCCCGCTGAAGTCAAAGCGACCCCTCCTGCTCCATCGACAAACACCGGCAACCTACCCCCTGTGGGCACTGGTACTGCTGCGACCGGACCGACCTCTGCTCCTCCACCTCCGCCCAAGAAGAAGGGTCGCTTCAGGCGCTTCTTGCTGAGCCTTGTCATTCTCTCTGCGCTGGGATACGCGGGCGGTGTTTACTACTCCCTAGTCAACGACAACTTTCACGACTTCTTCACTGAGTACGTGCCCTTTGGCGAAGATGCTGTGTCCTACTTCGAGGAGCGCGAATTCCGAAAGAGATTCCCGGGTCGCAGCACAGATAGTGGCAGAAATTGGCCGCAGACACGCGGCGAGAACAAGGTCACAGTCGCAAGTCACTCCGGTGTAGTCCCGCGTGTTGCGGCAAAGGACAACAACGGGGAGGATCTGGGTCAGAAGGGACGACATACGACTGCTACCGATGACAACAAGCCCAAGCCTAAAGCCGCTGAGCAGAAGCAGGAGCCCACAAAGCCGGAAGCACCGGAGGTCTCTCACAAGCTTCTGCCCAAGAAGGACGAGAAAGCTAGCTCAGCATCGGATTCGAAACCAGCTGCGCCCAAGAAGGAGATCTCGACCGTGGACCACATCAATGCTCCAGAAGCACAAGAGCCTGCTGTGCAAGAGCTGATCAAGCTTGTGAATGGCATAATAACATCAATCAATGGATCACCTGAGCCATCCAAGTACGAGGGTACAGTCGCTGAGGCCAAGAACAACTTGAACAAGGTCATTGCAGAGATAAAGATTGTTCGCGATAAGGCTGCACATGACGCCGATACCCAGGTGAAGAACGCACACCTCGAGTTCGACCAAGCTGCCAAGGAACTGGTGCGACGTCTCGAAGGCGAGATGCGCGAGCAGGAAACACGATGGCGCGAAGAGTACGAGCAGGAACGCGAGAAGCTTAGCAACAGCTACCAGCAGAAGCTTTCCGCCGAGCTAGATGCTGCTAGGAAGGTCTTCGACCAGAAGAACAAGAACTCTCTGATCGAGCAAGAGATTGCTCTCCAGAAGAGATTCATGGACGACGTCAAGGCCAAGATTGAAGAGGAGCGCAATGGCCGTCTCAGCAAGCTCGACGAGCTTTCCACATCCGTCAACGAGCTCGAGAAGCTCACTACACAGTGGAACGAAGTTGTGGATGCCACTCTCCAAACACAGCACCTCCAAGTCGCACTGGAAGCAGTGAGATCAAAGCTGCAGGAGTCCGACGTGCCAACACCATTTATCAACGAGCTCGTGGCATTAAAGGAAGTCAGCAAGAACAACGATGTCGTGAACGCAGCCATTGCCTCGATAAATCCCGCCGCATACCAACGCGGTGTCCCATCCGCGGCAGCCTTAATCGACCGCTTCCGACGCGTAGCCTCCGAAGTACGAAAAGCCTCTCTCCTACCAGAAGACGCCGGTGTCGCTTCTCACGCGGCAAGCGCTGTGCTCAGCAGACTAATGTTCCAAAAGAAGAGCGATCGTGGACTGCCCGAAGGAGACGATGTAGAGGCAACTCTCGCAAGGACAGAAGTCCTTCTCGAAGAAGGAGATTTAGACGCCGCAGCTCGTGAAATGAATGGTCTGAGAGGTTGGGCTGGTGTACTGTCCAGAGATTGGGTGGCGGAATGTAGAAGGGTTTTGGAAGTCAGACAAGCTGTTGATGTGAGTAATCTCCACCTGCACATTATGAACGTGGTGCTAACGTGTTTGAATAGGTGATTTCTGCTGAAGCGAGATTACAAAGCTTGTTGGTTGAGTAAGAAGAGTAAGATAGATGGCGCCTGCCTTGGTCACTGATGTAGCCTCAGCATCGTGGAGAAGGAGGCTGGCATTTATGTAGCATATTCTCACAGGGAAAAGCAAGGACTTGTGTATAGCAGAATAGAAGAAAAGACCCACCAATTACCCAGAGAATGTCTTTCATCTCTTTGATCCTCTTATCTCTCTGATGCCTTTTGATCAATTGACTTCTCAAGTTGTCGCTCTACTGTGCATTGAAATAGCGAGAACTGTGTCCATATATTCAGCACCCTAAGGCAGAACACACCACCACAAAATTCCTTGATTCCGAGCCCGAGCGCACCAAAACAGCTGAAAGCAATATATACTCATCATCAAGAAGCACCATGATCGTTATGAAGTCCCAATATCGAGATCGGTACTCATCGTCGTCCGCTAACCCTTGAAGTTAACCCTAAGCAATCATGCCAAGACAAGTAGACAGCCAAACGCACGAGGTGTGCTTGAGAGCCATGACAAACTGCATACTGGAAAAGAGGGTTGGCTAATGTCATTGATCAATCGGTAAGTCCAAGAGTAAGAACTCTTGCAAGAGTTCTTGAATTTGTTTGTGGGTATCAACATTCATTCGTCCGCGCCGACCAGACGCCAAGCGAATTCCCAGTTCCAAGCGGAGAGGCTCATTCATCCCTCGTGTCCATCCATCATCATGTAAACTCATCATCGTCGCCCTCCATCAAGTCAAACTCTCCGTCCCCACCACCTCGTTTGCCACCCTTGTTGCCTTTGCCCGGCCGGCGTCTCGTATTAATCCGTATCTGGTCATCACCTTGACGATTACTACCTTTCCGAGCTGGCTGGATAGTCAATTTACTCTCCATCTGGTCTGCCACATCATCATCGTCATCCTCGTCAGCAAGCGGGTCCAGATCTAGATCGCTGCCTTCGTGGTAGTCATCCGCAGTGCGCTCGTTGATCATTGAGCTTGGAGGCATTTGTTCACCAAATGTCCAAGGTCGTTCGTCGGGGTGGTCGTGGCCTTTGATGATAAAGCCTTCGTAAGCAAGTGACGGACCATACTGACTCTGGTCCATCTCATCGAACGCAAAGATTGTGACTCGGCTATCGACGTGGAATGGACAATATGGCGGGTTTGTCTCAAGGTCGTTCGTCTGGTCTTGCAGTGTCTTTGCAGTTGCAACACCACCTTTGCGAGGATCGGCTGGCGGTGGCGTTGAGTTTCGCAGAGTCCAGAACCCATGAGGCCCTTGACCAACACAAGCATCGATGTTGACGCCGACCTCCGCACGGGTTGTGATTGACGGCAATGGGAAGGCTTTATGAGCATACTTCTCATGCTTGAGTCCGCTCACAATCGCATCACCTTTACGTCGCTCAACGCGTTGCACGGGATGAATGTGAATGGTCCCGCCGCACGCGATGGTCACAGAAGTGGTGTTGTTCCTTCGAATCCATGTCAGTGACTTGGCCGCGAATGGTGTCTGTAGCGCTTTTGTATGTCTGATCTTGTTGTCATCGGCATGCCAATAGTCTGCGGCGCCGCCCTTAGCTGCTGTGTAGCCTTGACTCAAACCTCTAGCCACTGCTCGTGACCCAGCATTACCAGCCGCTGCAGTAGCCTCACGAAAGCCAGCGAACGTAGTGGGTAGACCGAATGCAGATGCCGGATTGGAAGTGCGCATGGTATTGACTTGTGTGCTGACGGTCTGCCATCCTGACTTTATGCTTCCGAGGAAGCCTGCCGCACTGCTACTAGGTGGCGACACGCCGGTGGACAGACTAATAGTGGCATCAGCCTTTTCAGGTGCTGGTGGCAAGATCGAGGTCGCGCGCTTTCGTTTCCTGGATGGGGGCCGTGAGGCTACCTCATGGAGGTGGACAGTGCCATGTGCTGTGAGAATAGCGACAGCATCGTCGTCTCTTGACCACGCACAATCCAACACCGTGGAAGGACTATTGCGTGGAATGCGCTGGATCTGCTTAATGCACTGACTGGTGCTGTTGCTCTCATCGGTAGAATCTGCACGTTTCGCAACGCCGTGAGCGACTTGCGACAGATCCCATACTGTGGAGACTTCACCCTTGCGACTGGATGTGAGTAGCTTGGTGCCGGCCGAAGAGAGCGAAAGAAAGTTGCATCCTTCCACCAGCGCGAATGCAGATAACGGGGAAGTCAGATACTTGGGCTTCCACTTTTCAAAATAAAGGAGCGTGTCCAGATCGATCAGCGCAACGAGAGCTGGTTCCTTGGCAAGTCGTCCGAGGTCTTCGCCCGGTCCTTTAGTGGGTGGGAAGAGGTCTTCTTTGCTCGTTCCTCGTTCGTGGCCTTGACGAGCTCCTGGAGGAGATGGATGTGTGAGTTCTTTCCAACCATTCCAACCGATTTCGATGCCTTTCTGTGAATATTTCACCAAGCCTTGAGCAGCTTGGCGACCAAGTCTAGACCATGCACCTTCAACATCAGTTCCGACTACTTCACAAGAAATAGCAGGCTGCGGTGGTGCGGCATGAGTGATAATACCTGGAGGATTGGCGTTATAGTCGTGAATCAAGGGAGCACCTTGTATCGAAATGCTCGAGGAGGAGACAGGCGGCACCACAGCCAGCCATCGCGAACTAAGGCTACAAAGAGGTCGACGGGGCTCCTCTTTGACTTCTGGAGCGTTCCCTGTTGTGTCACTCTGGCTTTGAGGTCTCGATGATAGAGGCTTCTGTACAGTAGTCCAGAACTTTCCAATACACCTGAACTCTGGCTCTCGAAGGTCGCCATTTGGCGTGTCCGTGAAGACAAATATCTCACCACTCTTGCCGGACGCGATAGTGATAAAGTGTCCTCTGGCGTCTAGTTGGAGGTCGCCGATGGGATCCGGTAGAGACGCGACTTGGCCAAAAGTCGGCATATCCAATGCGACAGGCGCACTGCTGTACAGCGTACAGATGAAGTGCTGTGTTTGCAGGGAGTACACATCAACAGTGGTTTGGAAGTGACTTGGAGGGTCATTATCGATGGGTTCGCTGCCATCGCCTTCCGGGCCCGAATCGCGTCTATCGTCCAGCATTGGCCCATGTACAGTGACAGCGACAAGCGGTCGAAGCTCTTGGATGTAATCATGTTTCTTGAGGTGTGGTAGGATCTTTGCATCAATTACTGCGCCTCGCAGACCTTCCAGTCGACCCACCACCTCAAGCTTGTTCGGCAAGATCCTAAGCACTTCCAGTCCACCCTCGCTACCGACAAGCAGAGCATCTCTTGCACTTTGAGCACAGACTTCGCTGCCAGCGTCTGCAAACGAGTCCAACCGACAGCAATAACCATCTGATCCAGCAGGCCTCCCAGTCTCCTGCTTCTGACCAAACAGACCAAGATCGGGCAGTCCAAAGAAGTGAGCTTGAGGCATATGAGGCGGAGGTGGATCGACCAGACGAGGAGCCGGACGATGCGACACAATCGATTCACGACGCTGTTGAGATTGTACTGAAGCTGGTGGCACAGGTCTTTGGCTGTTAATGCTGTTTCTCCGGTCTCGCAGACCTCCGTACAGACTAGATGGGCGTGTAGCAGGTGATGAAGGCGCAGCGAGCTTAGCTGTAGCTGGTTTCGGCGATCTCACAGCGGGTGAAGCGACCGGTGACAACTTCGACTCTGGCCGAGAGGCAGGCACTGGTAGCTCGACATGCTCCACAGCTGCGGGCTCATCGTCCAAGCATACTAGCGGAGAGCTTTCAGGAACCGGCTCGGGTTCTGGATCGGGTGCAGGCTCAGGCTCGGGTTGCAGCAACGGAGAGGTAACTTGGTGCAGCTTGACACCGTCCGTGGGCGGAGACGGTGTTATCGACTTGGGATATGAAGAGGAGTAGTCTGCGTCTTCGGCCGGCCTCTGCTTGGCGGCATTCTTCTTATTCTTCTTCTTCTTGGTCTTGCTGGTGGTGGGCGGCGATTTGCCGAGAAGATCGTCCTGAGCTGGCGCAGCTTGCGGCTCGTTGAAGTTGTCGAAGTCGGGCACGAAGTCGTCGTCGGCGGAGGGCATCCAGCCGAGATGTGTAGGATGCGTGAGAGTGGTAGGCGTGTCGCTCGCAGTGTGCCAAGTCGCGGTGGTAGTGTTGGCGGTGGTGAAAGAGTGTCGGATTTGGCGTCGCTATCCGAATTGGAGAGTCAAGGTGAGCGTAGGGTAGAGTAGTGGTAGCGTTGCGAGCAGCTGACAGTGACGCCTGCCCGTGTGCCTGTTCCTGCTCACACGTGCGGCTTTGTTTGGCAGCGACGTGCAAATCGGTACTGGCCACTCACAATCTACATGTATCTCTCACAGCAAACCAGCGATCTGGTGCAAGAAATGCGTGTCTGGTCTTCTGCAAGCACTCCAGCTGTCTCTGGTACCACAAGCAGGCGAGAGCTGTGAACGCAGGTCCCGCGTCAGCGTCGGACAGCAATGGTGGGGTCCTCCTTCGCCTCGTGTCGGCTTTGTGCTTCTGGAACGTCCGTTGTTGGAACCAAAGCGTGTCGACTTAGTCTTTGTGCAGCGTGTATCGACCAAGCAGAGTGAGTCAGAAGAAGGGAGAATGCATACCGACACGTCTGCTCCCTATAGCCGGCTACGTAAGGACCACAACAACAGACTCGCTCGAGGGAGGGGCACTCTCAGATCCTTGCTCACACGATACTATCCGAGACCATTTCCAGCCGCCGCCGAGCACATGACGATAAAGGAACGGTAAGACAAGTGACCGCTTCAACCGCAGATCAAGCCAAGCACCTGATCATTACGTAGCGTACGTGCATAGTAACTTCGTAAGGACAGATATCAGCCATACGACAGGCATCCCTTTCAACGCCTGTGTGATGAATCGCTACTTATACCGCTGAGAGCCACATGCCTCCTAGCAGACACTTCCGAACAGTGCACAAAACAATCCCATGCATCCTTTCAATATTTGCCTTCCATCTCGATGCAGTCGTGTCTTCGTAGACAACATTTATCGTGCGCCAGGTGGTCTGTATGCTCCACCGCTGCTAGCACCTCCAGCGGCGCCACTCCTAGATCCCGGTGGTCGATATGCGCCGCCGCCACGGCTAGGTGGAGTGTCGCTGCGCTCGCCTTCACCTTGTGGTCGCGAACGTGGCTGCCATCGCTCAGTCCTCTCTGCTGGAGGTGGTGGCGCGGAGTCGGCGCCAGGTGCCTTGCCACGAAGTGCAGGCGGGATGTATCCAGATCGCTTTGGTTGAGCTGATTCTTCTGCGGCCTCTGCTGGAGGTGCGGCAGCGGCAGGAGGAGCAGCACTCTCGGACGGGCCTCCCGCCTGTTGTGCAGCTTGTCTGGCCGCTTCACGCTCACGCCAGCTTGGCTTGTTGCCAGAAAGGTTGAGTCTCGGTGGTCCTCCAGCAGACGGTGCAGCTTCGCTTGGGGCCTCGGTACGGCGCTCGAATGTTCTTGATGGAGGAGCAGCAGCACCTCCTCCTTGCTTGCGCTCCAGACGTCTGCGCTCAGCTTCTTCCTCGCGCTCCATCTGTTTCCTGGCTGCCTCTGCACGCTCTGCTCTACGCTTCTCTGCCTCCGCCTTAGCCTCAGCGTCCTTGATTCGCTTCTCCTCGGCGGCACGGGCTGCCTCTTCCTCCTCCAATCGTGCGCGCTCCTCTTCTTCCCGGCGCATGCGTTCCTCTTCCTCTGCACGTCGCTTCTCGGCGACCTTGCGCTCGCGGACCTCACGACGTCTCTTCTCCATGGCAGCGTTGAGCTCACGTTCTGCTGTCTTACGGCGCTTCTCAAAGTCGGCGTGGCGTTGCTCCGTGATTGACCGCTTGAACTGCTCGTAGTGTCCCACAAGGCGGCTGAGACGATGCTTGAGAGCGACTTCTTCCTTGTGCTTCTGCTTGGCCGCTGCCAAAGTCTCCTCCTTGTCCTGCTCGTAGGCCTCCAGATCACGCTTGCGCTGTGCTTCGTAGTCGGCTGGCACATGCTTGATTTCTTCCTTTCTGTATGCGCGCTCAAGGTGGTCGATTCGCTTTCCGGAAATGCGTACCTTGTCACTGATCTCGTTCTTCTCCTTCTCAAGAGCTTGAAGCTTGAGCATACGGATTCGGCCAGTGTCAAGATCATCGATATCGAGACCAGAGATATCAACGCCCTTGACTCCCTTCTTGAGCTCGTTCAGTTGCTTCTCAGCCTCCTCACGCTGGACACGCTTCCGCTCAGCCTGGATACGGCGCTCTTCTCGGTCTCGTGTCTCCTGAGCAAGTCGTTCCGTCTCAGCAGCTTGCAGTTCCTGCTGACGGGCCTTGCGTCGCTGCTCCTCCTCACGTTGACGTGCAAGCTGGACGTTGGCAGCGGTCTCCTTCTTCTTTTGGATGATTTCACGACGTGCAATAAGCTCGGCATGTTCCTTCTCAGCGCCTGCTTCAGCACGCTTGAGCGCTGCGATCCTTGCCTTCTGGCGATCCTCGTTAAAGCTTGGGTCGACATATTGCACAGCGATGTAGAGAGCCTTTGACAGTCTGGAAAGCTGAGAGCGAACGATTTCAGCAGGAGTGCTCTGCAGACGTTGCACGGAGCTGGCATCGGCTTCAGCGGAGCCAGCACCTGATCCAGGGTGAAGAGCCTTGGCAGAGGAGAAAACATCCGAGTCGAAGGTGAGAATGCCAGTGGAGTGATCAATGCGAATCGAAAGATCGCCCTTCTTGCAACCATTCATAATGAATTTCTCAATGGTAGCTGCTGACACCTGGAAAGGATCTGGGAACTGCGCAAGAGCGAGAACATCCTGAAGCTTGACGTCGGTGTAGACTTGAGAAAGCTGCTGGAAGAGACGAGTCAGAATGACTTGCTGAAGTGGCAGCACATACTTCTGCATCTCCTCATCGGCGCCAATCTGAGACAGAATTGGAGAAACTTTCTCGCAGATCGACTTCGGGTGGAAGTCAGTCTCGAGGATATTGTAGAGGTCGCGAATCTCTGGGCGTGCACGCTGGAGGATGTCCTTGTTCAGTGCGTCCTTGAAGAGGATGGCACGAGATGGAGCACTGTTCATGCCGAGAAGGTTGGTCAGACGAGCATTCTTAGTGCTGCGTGCTGCGTCAACATCGATCAAGGCGCCTCGAGAACGCGATGTGCTGATGACCGGGATAGAGAGAGCTGAGAGGAGTACGAAAGAGGCTGCCTTGGAGAGATCAGAATCGCCAATGTTGGCTGGGTTGTCCTTCTTCGCTGCGCCGGCTGCAACTTGGCGTGCAGAAAGAGTCAGCAAGTTGTAGTATCGGCTCCATGCTGCAGCGTGGAAAAGATAGTTCTCGCTGACCAAGAAGATGCGAGTAAGTTTCTCGTAGTAGTTGGCCATCATGGAGTTCTTTGGTTGTCTGCGGGACAAGCTGAGCAGGGTATGAATGTCCTCAACACTCTTGAAGGCTTCTTGCCACAGCTCGAGCTCGACAGCAACATTCAACTGCATAAAGCGAGTGTCGAGGTGGCGCTGGAGGGTCTCAGGGTCGCTAAGGTTGATAGCATGAACCTGCTGAGAGTACTTGGCAGCATTCTGCAAGTGGTTGCGGAGCAGCTCACAGAGACGGCGGAATTCGGTTTTGCGAGTGTACTTCTGACAGAACTGGAAGGCCTGATGTGCGGTGGTCTGGTACATGACCTCGAGCCTGGCATTGTTCTTGAAAATGTCGAGGACAGTTCTGTAGGTTTCCCACAAGAACTTGAGCCATGGCGTGACGATCGCACGGTCTGTCCTGTCCTTTGACTGCTCGCCTGATACGGTTGAAAGCAAAATGGATTCGGGCGTCTCCATCGCCTCCAGATCTGTGACGTTCGCAAGGGATGCATCCTCCGTTGGCGCGCCCTGAGCCGATATCTCGTCCGCCTTCTGCTGTGCCTCCGTAACTTTCTGCTCTGCCAGCTCGATGAAGCGACGGAACACCAGCTCAATAGTAGCGACATTTGTGTTCTGGCTGGTGTTCTTGTAGTTGTAGAGTCCATCCTTGGCTGACTTCCCCTTTCGTAAATCCACACAAAGCTCAACAAACAGCAGCATCACCGGCTCAAGGGCCGCGATGGTGCTGTTGCGCGTCCTCTTAGAGGTGACATGTTCGTGAAGGATAGATAGCGCGGCTTGCTGCTGCTCGACTCCGATTAATTCTTGGGCCCGCTTGAGAACATTCTCGGGGCGAGTATGTGGTGGAGGAGGCATGTTGGCTGCCCCCTCAAATGCTGATCACGAATATGTGATCAGTAAGTCGGTGGCGATATGGATGCGTGTGTCGCAAGCGCGAGGGATGGTGATGCTGGGATGGCCGCGTCTCTGAGCGCGGATGAGGTGGATGAACAGATTCAAGCTGGAAGTGCGTGGCTTGGCGCTTGCCTGGCCTACACGAGAAAAAACTATGGGATTCACGTGCGGCAAGCGCAACCCCGTCACTGCTACTCCGAGTCACCTCGTCAATCGCACCAGCGATTCGATGCCATGCAATCTGCAAGCAATGTCTCAGCTGCACCCGCAGTTATGGTCCAGAACACGCGAGGGAGTACTGACATATATATAAAGTGTTGCGGTGAAGGTCGACAGTAGTGGAGAGCCTCGCTTGCTTTGCCGAATAAAGAATGCTCTGGGCGGTCAGTTGTTGGCGGCCAGCACCTTGCAAACCTAGCACGAATGCGGCCGTCGAAGAGCATGAAGGCAACACGTAGCGTAGACGTCTCCTGTAGTAGTGTGCCAGTAACATACGATTCTCTCTACATACTGGTCTTTTGCGCAGCGACATTCATATCGACATCTGGTCCGTAAGGCTGTCGACGACTGCGACTTTCGCGCAATCATCTCGGCTGCGGAGAGCTCCATTTCCTTCCGGCGGCCTGTCTGTGAAAGGAGATTGAATCGTGAAACCAACCAACGTCCTGCTCGAGGCTCCCAGCCCGCCGACACCACTCAAACAGGCAAACAGCTTCGCACAATTGCGCTCACAGCAGTTGCATATTACACGTGCCACGCCAGTCACTCCTTACATCCTCTCAGCATATCCGCGCACCTGCGCACCTGCCCTGCAGTATCCACTACCACGCCGCAGCTAGGGAAGCGCGACAAGACAGAAGACGCACGTCAGTCGTACGAACCACTTTCGAGCACGAGAATTGTCGCATGCGACTCAATCAGCCTGCACCGCTATTTCCGTTCGCTTCACCACCACGAGCGAGCACACGACCCGCGCCGCCTTATATCTGCGCGCGCCCTGCGTCGCTCAAGCCACTCCTGAGATAGAGACGTCAAGCTTCAATTCCAGACCACGCCGCGCCGTCAAGATCCAAGACTACCGCCTGTGACAGCGGAGCATCATGTCTACACCTTACGAGATCCGCACGAACGACAATGGCAAGACTAAGAAGCAATCCATGGCCGAACTGAAGCTCCGACGACTCACCGAGCTCAATCAGCGATTGCAGGAGGATTTGAACCGCAGAAGGATACCTGTGTCCGAGGCTGCTATGGAGTAAGCTTGCCTGATGCATGCTACGTGCCATTGCGCTTGATGCTAACGCGCTCGCAGCTTGATCGCATTCACCGACAAAGAGCCCAAGGTACATATCTTGTCTCGGAGCTGCCACGCGCCTGGCTCATCTGCTGACTCTGCAATCACAGGACTTTATGGTTCCCAGCCGCTGGGGCACAATCGACAAGCGCGAAGATCCTTATGCACCACAGCAATCCAATGGCTGCTGCTCCGTCATGTAGCACATTCACCTATGATACCTAATCTCTCTGGCTTGTTTATAGCATCGGCGTTTCCAGCGGACGGTTGTATTGGGAAAGGAGCTGCGACGTTTCGCAGACTCGATTTTGTGTTGTTTGGAAGAAGGCTTCGAGAGCGGCATGGTGCTGTCACGTTACGAAAAGTACATTGATGGGGTACATGGGGACCGGGCAAGACATGTAGATGAGGTTCTGTACCAGTAACGTCCTGTCCCTCTTATAATTGCACTGGCCCTCGTTGAACGCGCAAATTTTTCGACGCCTACCGCTTCAATTGCATTGATTCGACTAAGGGAAGCATTCTCTCACAATATTTGCTTCTCTGCTAGCGAACCGGATAGGTTCTCGCACCACGGTCCGGCGCCGCCTACGCAGTGGATAGCCCTCAGGATCAAAGCCGACCATGAAATTCTGACACGGAAAGTTTGCATTGTCTGATCAAAAAATCATCCTATAGTTTCTGGACACCGAGAAGTTGACATGGATACTCTCGGCATCTGGCATTCGTGAGATGAAGCCCTGGTCATCCAGCTATATCGGTCGAGACATCCCGCGCTCCTTCAAGCGGCAGTCCGGCCATTCAAAACGACCAGCTATACGCGAGGCTGCGCCACATGCACGGAAGATGAACCGCGTCTGCTGTATCTTTTGACGAGGTTTCGTTCGCGCCTCATTTGGCATCTCAAATCTTTCGTAACTTTGAAAAGCCATATGCAACCGGCCAATTCTCCGCATGAAGTAGGTCAGCCTTCTCACGGCTAGCAACCAACTATATGCGTCTCACGTGGGAGCCCAAGATGGCGGAGCTGCCGCGAGACTCCAGGCCAAGAGCCATGTCAACTTTGTGACACACACTTCCTTCCTGACCGGGCGTATGTATTCGAAGATATGGACTGAACGCAACTTGCAGAAACAATGATATAGGCATATCGTGCATGACATCGGCTATCATGACTGCACCTTGGGAAACCCGGGTGTTTGTGAACAGCGTTCGCTGAAGAGATCTAGGGCGAAGGTTGGGAGGTGGTAGTTGCATATAGCTAACTGCTTTCCATAGCTCTGCCCAGAGGCGTTATAGCGTGAAAGCTTGTGCTTGCGCAGATTGGCACAACCCGGCCTATCAGCTGCTGATTTGGGATACCTTGGGTCCGCTGATCCCATGCGTCTCATGCGTTCGTCCTCTGCCACATCCCGCGCACCCCATAGGCCTCCGAAGTATTTTGTGCCTTTTCTCATGCTCTTTGCCGTGGGCATGTACGGAATTGCGCAGCTGCGGCTTACCATCACTGCGCATAGGGTTCACGTATAGTATACCGTAATGTTCGAGTTCGCCATCGTCGAAGTGCACGCAAGGAAACCACCAGGCTCCACAAGGTTTTCCTAGTCTGATTCGACCGCTCCCACCACACTTCACTTCTCGACGACGCTCGCTATACCGAGGATCAGGCGCACTCCTCCGTGCGGTGTCTTGCCGACACACGCTGACCAGGACACGCTGCTGCTTTCAGACTCTCGCAACGTCGCAACACACGTCCAGCGCCGGGAAGCGGTGCTGGCTAGCATCGAGCGTTGAGGTGGATTCGGACGTCGAACATCCTGAACCGCCAGCCCGCCGCGATCGTGCGCAAAGCCGTGCGACCTTCCACTTTCACCACGATTGAACCGCTCCACGATCGAGAACAGCACACCTGCTTTGTGGCAATTCAATTGGTCTGATGGACACCTCTACTGAGCAGGCATGGTCGCGACCTCCAGATCAAGTCGACCCAATGGCGCAAATGAACACGACTCTCGACGATCTAGGCAATCTTTTCGAATTCGGCGATATCGACCTGAACAACATACCGAGTGTTGATGCACCACACTACGATGAGCATATGCAGCAGTCTGGGACACACCCTCATACACCTTTCGACGAGATAAGCGAGGCGCAGGCGATAACGGGCACGAGTGCGCAGGACTTTGGAGCGCACCAATTTGGCATAAGCACTAGCGATCATGGACAACAGCAGCATCGCTTCAATGCTCAAGGACAGACAAGCAACCCATACGCACAAGATGCTGTATTTCAGCAGCAGATGCAAGGCTTCCACCAAAATCAGCAATTTCAGTTCCAAGGAATGCAGGGTTTCCCTTCCCATCAACATGTTCCACCGACCCCAAACAGCTTTGAAATGCACGGCGAAGCAGGTCGATTTCTGCAGCACCAGATGGACCCGCAGCATCGTGCAATCTTGGAGCAGAGGTATCAATTGAGGAAGGAGGATGCTGTGAGTCAAGCTGGAGATCAAATCCCTTGCACTTTACTGACCAAAGAACAGATTGCCTTCACACCAATGGTCTCGCCTGCTGGTACACCCCAATACAACGTGCAGCCTGAGTTCACAATACCAGGGGCATACTTCTCGCCCTTGACCTCTCCTATGCTCGAAGCACAAAATGGACAAGCCCAGCATAACCAGGGCTATTACACAAATCCTAGTACTGCACCGAGCTCAAATGCTACTTCACCTCTGGATCCAAGCATAGACGTCGACATGATGGGAGACGAGCTATCTCTCAACGATGCTGTAGACCCACAATCACGAAAATCAAGTAGGCGGAAAATTGCAACACCTCGAAGTGCAGGCCCACTTGCAAGAGTCAAGCAGTCTCCCATCCAAAAAGCGTCCAAGCGAAAATCTGGAACCATGCTGTCCTCCCTGGCACCCACCTTGGAGCTGGATGGCAATCTTGAGCTGCAGCGATCCAAGAGTGCCCAGCCCGTGTCTGGAGGTCTTCAAATGCCCCGAAATGACAGTTCAGAAAATGGTAGCATCTCACCTGAACCTCTCAGCGAGGCCCTTATGGGTCCACCTCCGAAGCCGACTTCAAGTAAAACACAGTCCCCAGCGATCACGGGCCAGCAGAAGGCACAAAATGCTCTCGGTAAAGCGGCGACACCGAAGTCGCTCCTATCTATGCGAGGCGCTTCTCAGGCGTCGGCAAAAGTAGACCAAAGATCATCAGGCGGATCCAACGACCCAATGGTGCTCGAGGACATTCAATTGCCTGCTGCCGCTGCAGACACATCTTCTCGCAGACCTTCGCTATCACAGATCAATACACAAGTACCTTCCTCAACATCCACAGAAACAACACCACGACTCTCGGCGCGGAAAACCCCCAAGCTTGGACCTCAAAGCACACCATCTTCTGCACGACCTGCATCTGCTGCATCCGCTGCACCGAGTCCTTCACTGGTGGGCTCTCCTATGACGGCATCGACACCTGGAGCGCTTCTCAAGAATGGCAAAGTAGACAACAAAGGCGGCAGAGGCAACAAGAAGCGTGGCAGCGTCAGCAGCAATGGCACCCTCTTGTCTCCTGCACTGCGGCCAAGGATAAGCCCAAGCATAAAGCCTCTACTTCCTGAAGGTGCCTCGCTACATTCGCCGACGCACGCTCTACTCCTGGCTTCGAAGTCGAATTATCAGAATCTACTCGAAGGCAATCATCTACCGGGAGTCAACTATCCGGATTCACTCTCAACAGGACTGACTTCCAAACGCACCTCACACAAAGTTGCTGAACAAGGACGGAGAAATCGAATCAATGAAGCACTCAAAGAGATGCAGTCACTACTACCAAAAGCCGCGCAATCGAAAACGAAAGACCCTGCCAGCAGTGACAGTCCCGAAGCCGCAGCTGATGCAGACAGCAAAGATACGAAGGAGGAGTCCGCAGCGAAAAGTAATAATAGCAAAGCCGCAACCGTGGAATCTGCGAACGAGTATATACGAAAGCTGCAGAAAGAGAATGCTGCTCTTCTCGCACTGAAGCAGGAGAACGATGAAATGAGGAAGAGACTCCAGCAGCACGAGAGTGGAGGTGTCAATAGTCCTGCGGACAGTACGAGTTCCGCTGCTGTTGACGCGAAGTGAGATGATATGATCTGGAGTGGGCGTTCTCAATATTCACGCGCGATGCCTGAAATGATGATGACGCGAGTGGGTAGGCGATCGTGGTTATAGAGCAAAGGGGGTCGGAAAGGAAAGTCAAGTCTAATGTGTCTATTCTGATTCTCTGCGTGCGTGCTGAGCGAAAATCGGCACTGGATGCCTGGAGTTGGAGGAGGGAGGCTAGAAGTGCTTAACATTTTCTGCGTGCGCGCGCGAACAAAAATTTGCAATGGGTGGGCTTTGTAAATTGTGATATCCTCGTGCAAGCAAGGCGTTTCTAGGATGAGAGAGAGAAAGATTGAGAGATTTTTTATGTCGATTTGTACATATGACATTGATCCGAAAGACTCGAATTACTCAGACTCTAATCCATCCATATCTCGTTCGAAATCTCGGGCAGCGGTTCAGGCGTGCTAGCTCTTGATTTCGTTGATGCAGTAGTTGTTTCGAACTTCATAAGTGCATCGAGGTCCACGCGCTGATAGTATGAGATGTGACCGAAACCTTCCCAGAATTGTGCGAGGCGATCATGAGAGATCATGATGAGTTGTGATGGAGTGTATTGATCTGTGTTCAAATGACAAGTCAGCATGTATTTCAACTTAAGAAAGGGAGCTGGTAGTTTTGCACTTACCTCGTTGAAATCCTCTCCCAGCCATATGTCCCGCACTCCTCACCACCCTAGCACCTTGAAACATCTCCTCATCAGCAATACGAATGAAACCTCCATGTCCAATATCCGGAGCTATGAACGTGTATTCTCCTCGAGGAATATTCGGATCTCCAGTCAATTTGATAGCTTCGATACGTCCTGTTGGGGCATCTTCGACATCGAGCATCGCAGAGCTGGGGCTTGCCGGAGATGAGTCGTAGCCTACGTCCGTGCCAGCCTCGGTCAGGGTTCCTTCTGGTAAGTCGAGGAGTTCTTCCATTGCACTGACGAAGCTCTGGTTACTGCCTACACTACCTCTGCGACCGCCACGGAACCATTCCCGTAACCAGTCCATTCTTTCTGGCAAAGGTTGTTCTTGGTCTGGGTTCGGCTGAGTGATGACAAGAAATTCGCAGCCATGGCCACTGTAGTCTCCGCACCATATACCTTGCCATGGCTTTTGTGGTGTTGGTGTATAGCAGGATTCAGGCATTGATGCGTAGGTCGTGATGTCTTCAGGCATGCGGATGTCCATGCCTCCTGCTGTGGAGCCAAGGCCGTTGGCGAAGTATGGCATCCCCACACCCAAGGCTGCTGATAGACTGCTGCCGGAGCTGAATGTGATCCAGCTTGGAATGGTTCTTCGTCCTGAGTACTCGACCCATTTTCGAATGCGGAAATTGTTTTGACTGACTTCGTCTAATCTTGAAGGACGATGACCCGCGGAAGAGTAGCGATCTTTACTGTCATTCCGTGCTCGACCAGAAGCTGGGAATCTCAACGGCGGCCAAACAGCTGTCTGCTCCGTGATGGCAGCTTTGGGGAGATTGCGGCAGAGCATGAAGGAGCTGTATAGTCCTGATTCGGAGAATGTTTCCATCAATGTCTCTTTGCTGTATATGGAGCCGGGGCCATAGCTGCGATCGGATGGATTGCCATTGCTAGAGTCCTGGTTCTGCCAGCTGTTGAGATCCAGTCTCATTACAGGTTTGTGGAGGTCCAGCATTACTCTTGGCTCAAAGCTATGAATGATGACTTCTGTGTCCTTCTCCCAGAACGAAAGCGTATGAGGACCTCTGGACGCTGCTATTGAGTGTGCAGTGATAGCCCCGGTACTTTGATCGAATCTCGCCAGAAGAAGTTTGCCCATGGGTTCGGTATCGCCAAACCAGATCTGTTGCCTTGTGAGAAACCAATGTGGATGGTGGCCGATGTATAACTCCCGAAATGATTTGGCTGGGGATGGTTCTGAGATGCCATTGGGAATGAAGTGGTTTACAATCGGATGCCATATTCTGTCATCGTAGCTTATGTCACGAAGACGACGGCATGTTGGAGAGACCTTTGCGAGATCGTGAGCTTCCAGAAATGTAAAGATGTGTTGTATGAGTTCAGTCGGCAAGTCCAGCAGTGGCGTGGCCATATCCTATACCTGTTCAGTCTCAAATCATCCGTTCTAATACTCGAAGACAATTCGTCGATTCGAGAGTAGTACTTGTGACAGCCTTGGGCCTGCAGGTACCAGCTGGCGTGTAAAGCAGGGATGCGTGAAGGTGTTGCTGCTCTCGGTGAAAGACGATGTCGGAGTCTCGGTGGCAAGGATGTCACAAGATCACAACTGTCGCTGAACGTTGTTGAAAGAGAGACTTTCGGAGCCGCACTGAGTATGACGGCTCGTAGACTTCTAGCTGCTATTTCGGTACTAGATCCGCAGGCTCAGGTGTATACTGGAAAGGCAGGTGCGAAGTGGTGCTCGCGCCATCGCGGCAATTGCCAAGGATCTGCACCGGCACATCATCAGTCTGACGCCCACTCGTGCCGTCCGATTGCGCATCGAATGATATGTTCCTCGAGACATCAATATCACAATCGTTGCTTTTCTTGACAATTGCGAATGGCAGATAGTACAGATATCTCAGGCACGACGTGTTCAGGTTGAAATCTCAGTGGCAGAACCGAATTTGGGGATGGGCCCGATCAGGCTAGTTTTGTGAACCTTTCATGGTATCAATGCTATGCAGTGGTTTGTTAGAGCACATGGCACGATGGAGGACATCATTGAGAAGACAGTGTGGCCATTACGAGAGCTTTCACTAACTGCCTTCCGGATGCATACTGAGTACCCTAGAGAAACCTTGCCACGGTGACAACAAGGATATAGTCTGTTTACTGAGTGGTGCGAATAGGAGGTGTCGTTCGATTATGCCAGCTTTATCATACGATATGGCCAAGGATCACATCCGCCATATACTTTGGCTTGGCTGGGAATGGCGTATGACCAGTCTCAATCCATTGCATTTCATCCTGAAATTCTGCCCACATCTGCTCCAAAGCCGCTTTCGTGATGGAGAAGTCGTTGGTAGCGCCAATGATTGTTCGTGGGATCCGTTTCCAATCATCGGATGAAATCTGTCCGCCACCAGGAATGTAATAGTAAGGCTTGATCTCATCGACATATGGCTGAGCATCTTCTCTGGACATATCGTTGAAGAAGGCTTCATATGGCTTGTTGTGGTAGGCCAGCCCATCATCACCTATGCTGAACTCTGGGTGCTCTGGGCCCACGAACATCTTCGTGTCCACAACAAATCCAGCAGGAAAGGTGAATGCAGAGAAGAAGATGGCGCGAACGAGCCGACCTTTTCCTGGTTGCTCCTCAAGTCCACCAGCCTGAACGATCAGATTGAGAGCTTCGGACCCCGGAATTCCAGCGTAGCTGTGGAGCAGCACGCATACATCGCGGCCGGCATTGATTTCATCCTGAATAGGCTTGCTGATATGCGTTACTTCATCCTCCCATGATGGCCGTGGCATGTCCGTGTAACTGTTTCGTAGAGGAACGCATTGGATGCTATGTCCTCTTCTCGTAATCTCATCCAAGAAGGGCTGTATATGAAACTGTCGATGCCTATATAGAGTCAGCATTGAGCTCAGGCCATGCATAAAAGATGCTGACCATGCTCCAGGTACGACAATGATCGTTGGAGAGCTCGACATGTCAGCACAGTGAAGCAGAATTTGTCTAGGATCTTGGATGGTAGGTGAAGTATTTGGTCACAGAGTATCACAGAACAGGATCAAATCCTCCTGCAGAGGGATCTAGCATATATGCATTGTCTCTAGATCCCTGAGTAGGCCTGCCACTTTCGGCCGATCAAGCATGAGCGATGCGCGCGACTGTCTCCAATTTTGTTAGCTGAGCTGAGCTGAGCCGCATGACTGCACTCGTTCGATGTGATGAAGTTCGAGAGGAGTGCATTGTTCGGCAAAGGTCGAAGCTGAGCTGACAAAGAGTTGAGGGCGAAAGAAGGAAGAAGGAAAGGGAGAATTTGGTTTCGGATGCGGGCCGCACCTGCCAGGATTGTTGGACAACTGGACCCGATGTCAATAGGGCCAGAGCCAAGAACAAGAACGACGTTTCCATCTTCGTCAGGCTCCAACACCGTACAGTACGAATAGTCCGGAGATCGCAGAGCGGGTTTTGTTTTGTATGATGAAGTAACGACAAGCATATTCATTTGGATCGATAATCTACTGGGGTCCTTGAGGCCATACCGCCCGTCATGTCTTCTCGTATGCCGACCCTCCTAAATTCACACGACACCTGAAGCTGATATGATAACTTTCGCATAGTCAAGCAGTTCATTCGAAACGTGCGCGCAGCGAAGACGATAGCCGACGAGCGAGCCGTGGTGCAGAAAGAGAGTGCAGCTATAAGAGCGAGCTTCAGGGAAGAGAGCCACAATTCAGATTTACGGTATGGCTGCAGCTGAGTACAAGCGCGTTGGCAAGAGGGATTATACTTACGAATTGTCAGGCGGAACAATGTCGCAAAGCTTCTATATCTTTTCACTCTCGGCGAGCGCACACATTTCGGCCAGATCGAATGTCTCAAACTCCTCGCATCGCCGCGATTTGCGGACAAGCGTTTAGGCTACCTGGGGACTATGCTGCTGCTGGACGAGAATCAGGAGGTCTTGACGCTTGTCACAAACTCCTTGAAGAAGTAGGCCTCTCTTGCCCATACAGACATAAGGATATCACTAACGCACGGCAGTGACCTCAATCACAGCAACCAGTACATCGTGGGGTTGGCACTATGTACGCTGGGCAACATTGCTTCGATTGAGATGTCTCGTGATCTGTTCCCAGAAGTCGAGACGATTTTGTCCTCCTCCAATCCCTATATTCGAAGGAAAGCCGCGTTGTGCGCAATGAGGATATGTCGGAAAGTCCCAGACCTGTCGGAACACTTTTTCGACAAGGCTAAGCTTCTGCTCAATGACAGAAATCACGGTGTTCTACTCAGTGGTCTGACGTTGGTTGTCAGTCTTTGCGAGGCCGACGAAGAGGAAGGCGGAGAACAAGGCGTCGTGGAGATGTTCAGGCCATTGACTGGCAGCTTGGTCAAAGTTCTCAAGGCACTTTCGCAGTCTGGCTACGCTCCTGAGCACGATGTGACCGGAATCACGGATCCTTTCTTGCAGGTCAAGATTCTCCGTCTCCTGAGAGTGCTGGGTCGAGGCGATCCTCAAACCAGCGAGCAGATCAACGATATCCTGGCTCAGGTTGCGACTAACACCGAGTCCTCGAAAAATGTTGGCAACTCGATCCTGTACGAAGCCGTACTGACAATTCTGGACATTGAAGCAGACTCTGGACTCAGAGTGCTCGGCGTGAACATCCTTGGAAAGTTCTTGACGAACAAGGACAACAACATTCGCTACGTAGCCCTCAACACGCTAATTAAGGTGGTGGCCATCGAGCCCAACGCTGTTCAACGACATCGTAACACGATTCTGGACTGCTTGAGAGACCCCGATATTAGCATACGACGGAGAGCTCTCGATCTCAGCTTTACTCTTGTGAATGACTCCAACATTCGCGTGCTGATCAGAGAGTTGCTCGCATTCTTGGAAGTTGCAGACAACGAGTTCAAGCCGATCATGACATCGCAAATTGGGATCGCGGCAGACAGATACGCGCCAAACAAGCGATGGCATGTCGATACCATGCTGAGAGTGCTCAAGCTGGCTGGCAACTACGTGAAAGAACCTATATTGGCTTCTTTTGTTCGATTGATTGCGACCACACCGGAGTTGCAGACCTACTGTGCCCAGAAACTGTACGCTGCGCTCCAAGAAGACATCAGCCAAGAAGGCTTAAATCTCGCGGGTGCTTGGGTCATCGGCGAGTATGGCGATGCTCTGCTTCGTGGAGGTTCATACGAGGAAGAAGAGCTGGTGAGAGAGGTCAAGGAGAATGAGATCGTCGACCTCTTCTCGTCAATTCTCAACTCGAGTTATTCTGGACAAATCGTCACCGAATATATCATCACCGCCGCAATTAAGCTCACGACTAGATTACAGGACCCAGCACAGCTAGATCGACTTCGGAGGCTTTTGCTTAGCCGCCAAGCAGATCTCGACGTTGAAGTTCAGCAGCGTGCTGTTGAGTACGGCAATCTCTTTGGCTACGACGAAGTGCGCCGCGGCGTGTTGGAACGAATGCCTGCGCCCGAGATCCGAGAAGAGCAGCGCGTATTGGGAGAAGCAACTAAGAAGCGCCAGAGCAAAGTGCCTGCCAAGAAGAAGCCAAGTCAGATCACCGAGCAAGATATGCTTCTTGATCTCATGGGAGGTGATTCTACTATGGCTACCACTGGTACCAGCGCTACCATCAACGGCACTCAGCACAACAATGCGGACCTCCTTGCCGATATCTTAGGCGGCGGCGACCAGGTCTCATCACCCATACAACAAACTCCATCAGGCGCAAATGGCCACGCAAAGCCTCAAAGCAACATGGACTCGATCATGGACCTGTTTGGTGGCCCACCGTCTCAAGCTCAACCCACATCAACCCGACCGCAAATCCAGACTGCAGCATCGAGTGATATTCTTGGCGGCTTCGGCGCTACATCACCGCCGCCTCAGCAAGCTGCTGCACACACTGCTTATAATAAGAATGACCTCCTGATAACCTTCGGCGTCCAGCGCAATGCTCAAGCCGTGTCCGTTACCGCAAAATTCCGCAATAACAGCAGCTTTGACAGCTTCAGTGCACTGAATCTGCAAGCAGCTGTGCCCAAGACGCAAAAGCTTCAATTGCAAGCAATCAGTTCATCTGATCTGGAGGGCGGCCAAGAGGCTACACAGCAAATGCGCATCACCAGTGTGCAAGGAGTAAGTGGCGTTAGCGACATTGGATGCGATCGATTTACTGACAGCTCGCAGGCCCCTCCAGCGAAATTGCGATTACGTCTGAAGGTCACGTACGCGAAAAGTGGTGATGCGCCTACAACGGAACAAGTGGACTGGTCGGAACCGACATAATGTGAGAGCGCTGAGCTCTACCAAACGTGTTGCGTCAAAGTGCATCCGTCGCAGTCCTACTTGAGTGTAGTGCCTGAGGCTCCTGGATGACCCGAGTCCACACAGAGTAGACGCTCCATCAGAATCAATACCCCAATAATGCTCTCCATCATGAATTCCTTTCGTCGAGCGTTTGGATGTGCCTCCGTTGCCGTGTACCGTCGCACCGTAGTGAGATATTAATGTTGAGCGCAACGTCCGCTGCGATCTCCTCGATCCATATCTGCCGCGAACACAATCTCAAATACTCATGATCTCGCCCCTTTGCCAGCCCACTTCTGCGGCGCCTCCTTCACGACCTGGCCATCTTCAAGCAAGACACCTTCACCAGTCCGATCTTCCACCCTCTTGAAAAGCTCCAACGGAATCACTCCGTCCTCATTTCCTTCACTCAAGATCACTCCATTATCGCTCAACCACAACTTAATCCCCGCCTCCATCGCCTTCTTCACATCCAAAAACATGAGCACAGTCGAAGAATTTCTCATTCCTGAGATCACAGGTGGTTGCGCCTGAGTTTCCTGATCATCCTGCTCCACCACAGATTTGAATCCAGCAGGTAGTCCAGAAGCCAAATGCACATGATTTCTTCCCATAGGTTTCAATCCTCCTGAAGACACAATCAGCATCCAAGCAGAATGCGTAGTCCCGTGAACAGCCGTTTCAGGGACATTTCCCTCCTCGGCAGAGATTGGTTTCAATAACCCTTCGCTTTCGATTTTTAGACTGTGTCCTTGATTTGCTCTGATTAACCAGTCTTTTGGATCAGTCGAGGGTACTGATGGCTGTCCGTTTACTTCTCCTGCGTTCTCGCCTGAAGCAGGGATCATCGTGAATCGCTGTTTATCATTTTCTTTGACAATTTCTTGCACTTCTTCGAATGTGACTTTCATGGATTTGAAATTTCGGTTTTGGAGCAGGTCGGAGAGGTTTACGTAGCCGGAGCTGTCGAGTTTGAGGCCTTCTTTTTCTGCATTGTGTCGAAGCACTGAGGATAGCTTTTTTGAGACTTGAACGTCGCGGGGAAGAGGACCGCCTCGTCCCCTTTTACCGCCGCGACTCGACATTGTTGTGAGACTATGTGAGGCGCTTTTGCTAGCTAGTACCTTCGACCAGATGCGTGGAGTGGAGATGATTTCGAGACTGATGATTTTGTGGTCGATATTGGAAATTGCGGAGTGAGGCTGTGGCTGCCGAATTTGTGAAGCATGTGCGAGGGTGGCGCATTGACCCCCCGAAAATGCATGTGAGCAGTGCGACTGACTCACAATTCATACTCAAATCATACCGAGTCTCAGTCGAGACACCGCAGATGTTCATCGTTGATTGCCATAACAAATTCTTATTTATTCTCAATCTAGTGGTATCACAGAAGAAGCTGATGAGCTGTCCCAGACTCGCGCTCGTAATCATCGCCATATTCGTAACATTCTAATCCCCAGCAATGCCAAGCAGTCTACTGTTTTTGAGCAGCTTCGGTCTCTCCCTCTTTCTTGCCGCCGAACATGCCACTGACATACCCGCCAGCACTCTTGGCGCCAGAGGTTACATAGCTACCGACGCCCTGAGCACCGCTGGAAGCGCTTTGGCCTGCGGCCTTTGCGTTGTTGACGACAGGATCTGTCACGCTCGATGCTGCGCCGCCATAAGTGCCGGAGTCGTCCTTTCCTTGACGCTCGGCGCGATTGACACCCTCTTTGCTGACCATGTCTCCAGCGGGTTGCAGTATGCCACCTTGGCCAACCTGACCAGCAACGAGGTTGTTGACACCATCTTGGAGATTGTCGACTTGCTCGACGCCCGTAACTTTGGTCTTACCGAGAGTGTCTGCGCAAGAGCATTAGCATTCGATCACCACAGCCTTAGTGGAAGAGACTCACCTTTTGTCGCGTAGCTCGCCTTGTTATCCTTCGTGAACCATTTCAGATAAAGATCTTCGATCCATGGCATCCAGTTCTCCTTCTGATGCTGATACCCTTCCTTTATCCATTCTGTGTAGGTCTTGCCTTGCTTCTTCTCCTCTGGCAGCGCATCGAACGTCTGCTTCTTCTGCTCTTCACTCATTGCGTCCCAGTTCTGAGTTCCTGTTGCTTGCTGCGTTCCAGACTGCACAGCCGAACCTGCTTGTTGTGCTCCAGACTGAACAGTCGAACCAGCCTGCTGACCTGCGTTCTTAAGAGTGTCCATTGTGACGAGAGAAGCTAGAATGAACGGTATATACTACCACACGTCAGTATCACATGCCAGTCTCAGACGGTCTGTCGTGGAACCACACTTACGATTGTGTTATCTGCAAAGACAGCGCTCTTACCTGTGCGAAGCACGAAACGTGCCAACTACTTATCCATTCCTACATTGTACACGTATTGTGACGCCAATTCTATGCCGCGCGCTCAACGATTCGTTCCACTTCGTCCTTCATCTTGGGATGAATACGTCACATCGATAGCTCTTGCGAAAGTTGGTCGTCAGCCAAACCCGGACGACCCTGGCAAAGGATCTTCGCGCTGCCCGGTTTTTGTTTCCACGTGTGGCGATGAACTCTGTGGCGGTGCTATCTTGTGCATTCGACCTCTCTGCGATGGCCGCTGTGGTCGTGGAAGCCTGAAGCCGTCTTGGCTGGCACGCGTGTTTTGTTGCTCTCATTGCTTGGAGCACTGTGGAGAGTTGATGATGTGGAGGACGAGAGCCGAGTGGCTGGTGCAGGATCGGTCTTGGCTGTGAGCACTTCACCTGCTGCCATTAACTGCTTCCTGGCACACGACTCGGCACTCTCACTCTTGCGAGCAGCGAGATGAATGGACGATGACAAGAGGCAGCTAACTAGCGCTCTACAAATTGGGTACCGCTTCCATCAAACGCGGCCATCGCGTGCCCACAACTATCCAATGACTCGCACCGAATGCGGGACGATCTTGAGCATGGCACGCGGGTAAGGTACCTACCTCGTCGGCTGGCAATGGCTGCGAGGATGGAAGCAGTGCATAAGCAGATTTCCAGATAGGCAAACAGGCGAGAAGTTACTAACCTACCTGTCCATCGCTCCCAACTGTCAGACCTAGCACAAGGCTTAAAAACCTACCTCGAGAGCTCAGATCAGCGATGAGAATAGAAGGTGAGCGCTACTGGAGTATCAGATAGGCGACAGAGGTAAAAAGCCGTTGCTTTACAAGTTCGTCGCTTCGAAGATTTCACGCTTGGTACAAGCATCAAAAACCTACCTCGAGAGCTTGGAACGGCGATAAGAATGGAGAGAGGGCGCTGCTCCAGGTTCAGATAGACGAGAAAGGTGAAAAGCGATTACATCACAAGTCCGTCGCTTCCAAGATATCAAGGCTAGCACAAGACTTAAGAACCTACTCTACGAGCTCTCGGGGGGTACCAAAAAGGAAGGAATACACTACTTGAGAATGGGATAGGCAAGAGAGGTGAGCAGCTATTGGTTCTCTCTATGCGTTGCTTCCAAAGTCCTTCGCCTAGCACACGAGTCGAGGACCCACCTCGCAAGTGCAGAATAGCAACAAAATTGGAACGAGTACAACAGCCGACGGCTAGATGTGAGAAGCCATCATGACGTTCGTTCATAGAAGCAGAAGTTGAATGGGAACCTTGTGACCCGGCGGCGCCTGTGGCTGTTGCCAATTGTAGGGACTCATGGACGGTTGCTTCGAGTGTCCGGTAGACAGTTGAGCTTAACAGCTTCCAAAGTCTTACGCCTAGACTATCTCCCATCAGCCCTTCGTGCGTGGTTGCGGCGAGAACCGAGGGTTGTTGCTGGAAGGAAGTCACGAAGCCCTGAGAAGGAGGTATCGCCTAGAGAAGAGTCGAGAATCCACCTCGCGAGCTCAGAGCAGCTACAGCAAAGGGAAGGAGTGCACCAACAGACGGCTAAATGCGAGCCGCCTGCACATCACCTCCGAGCGTTGCTTCCAAAATCGCATGCCAGGCACAGGGCGCCAGAACCTACCTCACGAGTTTAGAAATGACTAGGAGAACTGAAGGAGGGCACCGACAGACGGCTAGATGTGAGAAGCTATCACTTCACCCGTGCATTGCTTCCAAAAGCTCATGCTGGGCACAGGGCTCCAGTACAGTCATCGGCACGAATATCTCAGCCAACAGCGTCTCATTCAGCAATGACTTGTCCCTCTGGTTCCCACGGTACAGCTTCTCTCGCACGGCTGAGAAGCTTTGTGGTCTGATCTGGCTATGTGACAAGATCACTTATGAAGCAGCTGTGCTGACCTCACAAGCTTAGAAACGACTAGGAGAACGGAAGCAGCGATACAAATGTGAGAAGCCATTATTTCACCCGTGCGTTGCTTCCAAAATCTCATGCCCGGCACAAGAGTCAAGAACCAACCTCACGAGCTCAGAACAGCCACAGAAAACGGAAGGAGCGATGTGAATGTGTCGTCTCATGCTTCATTCATTCGTGATAATAATAATACAGCCGTTTCTCGTGTGAGGTGTTCTCCACCTCACCTGGTATCAACTCCCAAAAAACCAAAACTCCAAAAACTCCAAAAACAAACCCCAACAGCGCCGCGCTAATGATATGTAGGAGCGATCTCGCTCATTCCTTCCCAGAAATTACTGCGTCAATTGAGGCAAATGGCGAGAGCGATGGGCACTACTCCACCCGCGCCTGCCTTCGATGCTGGTTTAATGATGATCGGCGGGAAGGTATATCCGCCGCGTACTTGCTATACGGTTGTCGCTGCTGCATTTCTGGGGCTGCGACTTCCTCCTCTACCACCTTCTCAAATAATAGCTTCCTTCTGGAGCTGAGAGATCCCACACGACTACCCTCGAAGCCGGAATCGTTGCTTCTCTTTGCTGCTAGAGACTCGCGAAGTGACGGTGTGCGACGCTGTGCGCCTGGAGATCTGTCCTCGCTGAGAAGGCGTGACTTTGCTCGCAGAGAACCAATATCAGTCATGGCTCTGGATGGAGCGCGGAAGGAACGACCCTCATCGGCGCTGGAGTTGTCTTGATGTTGCCGGCTGCGCAAGGTCTCCTGAGGGACAGCGCTTAGGCGGCGAGCTGGTAGTGCATTTGAGTGCGTAGGAGTGTAATCAGCTTCAGATGCTGAGTAGTCGTCGACATTGGTCGTACGGAGACTGATGCTCTCAAAGTTTCCATGTGGTGCATGCGGCGAGAGCGATGCGTAAAGGCTGCTTCTTCTTGCTTCAAGTCGGCTCTGTGGCCGGGCAGCAGGTTTAGTGTTAACCGCGAGGCTTGTGCTGCGCGTGTTTCTGAGAGAAGATAATGGTGTGGACCGTGCAGCTGGACTGGTGACGGCAGCTGGCGAAGAGACAACAGTAGATGGTTCTTGCTTGCTGTCGCACAAAGCAATGCACAAGTCGGTCAAGTTGCGGCAGACATTGTCCGCTTTGCGTCGTACATGACGATCGTTGATGGAAATAGAAGTTGGATTTGGGCCTTGCGATCCTGCGGCACCTGTGGCGGTTGCCAATTGCAGGGAGTCATGCACAGTAGCTTCAAGTGTTCGGTACACAGTTGAGCTTAACAAATCCTTGGCTCTCGCGAGCGCATCTTGTAAGAGTGGGTGGACGTTGGCAGCCGTTGGGCCACTGATCGCGTTTTCTGATGGTGGGGTGGGAGTCTGCTGAAGAGTCTGGGACTCTACCTCTGGCTTGCGCACATGCTTTGGTGAAGAGCCAATCGTGGTGGGTGCAGTTGTTGCTGTGCGTGGTCGCTCGCTTGATTCTCCCGACGCTGCAGCACTTGATGTTGGTGGAGTCTTGCCGCCTTCCAACTTCTTTATACGAGTCTTCAGCTCGTCCAATTCATCCCATACAGTATCAGCTGTCTGCGACTCAACAGAAGAGTCGGTCCTCTGCGGATCTGAGCTCGCTGGTGGGGAGGAGTCATGCGACTCAAGGGTGTCGTTGAATATGAGGTTGTTTTCGTCGCTCTGTCGTGAAAGGGCGGTGTCAAAAGATGTGTTGCGTCTGCGTCCAAACTGGGTGGAAGCTTGAGAAGCTGGCGACATGACGCGTTCGAGAATTCGCGACGGAGGCCGGTCTTGAAGCGCCGAGTAGCGACGCGCCCGTCCATATTGCGACCGTGAGGCGATAGACGCGTTGTCTTCATATTGTTCGGTAGCAGCACGCGCGGTAGAGACGCGGCGTGGCTCTGCATAGCGGGTAATGTCCATGGATGCTCTCAGGTTGTCGAGACGTGAGGCTGGACGCGTGTAGATGTTTCCGCTTGTGCTTGGACGTCGGTCGGTCGCAAGGTCTGCAGGCAGTGACCTGCGCTTGTTGGTGTTTGAAGCTCGTGACATTGAGCGGCGAAGACCTTCGGTGATGGGCCTGTGCACGCTGTGGTTGTCTTCTGCGCCAAGTTCCATGAACAGGTCGATCTTATCGAAGTTGTTTGGTGGTGCGCGATACATTTTGGAAGACGCTGGTGGTGGTGTGCGACTCCTTGGTGCTTTGGTCAATGCTGCTATGCTCCGGTCTGGCCTAGTTGGCGACGCTGGACAGGATCTGGCTGATTTGCGCAGTTCCAGCAAGGGAGTCGAACCGTTCGCGACGGGGGTCCTAGTCAACTCATAGTGGACAAGGTGGCCTGCCGGAAATTGGGTGTGATGGCGGAGCTGCAGATGTTTGGGCTTGCGCTTTGGTGTTTTATCTCCTGCGGCAGTAGTGCTGGCAGTGTTTCTTGTGTTCTGAGCAGTTTTGGCTTCCGGTGCTTCAAATTGGTGTATGTGTGTGTAGGGAGAGGAAGCAAGTCGCGACTGCTGCGTGATATCAGCGCGCGTCTGCGGCGGGTCCCGTCCAGCCACGCCAAGGAATCGAGGAGGTATCGGAGGTACCGGGTCTATGTATTCTTCTTGCACACTGCTGCGTCGCAACCTCAGACTCTTTCTTCGCGTTCTTGCAGAGGGTGAAGGTGTTGCTGCGCGTGGTTCTTCGTCCACCACAGTCGGAGGTGATGATCTCGAAGCCTTTCTGACGCTAGTCCTATCACTTGCATCCTCCAGCCCAAAGCCGTTGAATCCCATGTCGATCTTAGCGCCAGCCACGTTCTCCGAATTGATTGCTTCTGCGTCGAAGAACACCTGTTCGTCGCCATCTTCCGTGGTCGTGGTCGACATTGTATGTTAAAAAGGCGCACTGTAGCGTGTGCGAATGCGGAGACTTATAGGTGCAAGCACGAGTTTTTGCATATATCTATACGAGATTCCTTTTAAAACTCATAGCCTCCACCCTGTTCCCTGGCAATCAGACTTGTACCTTGCATGTCGGGGCACAGAGTTAAGGTTAGGTTGCTAATCCTCACTACTCTACTCGGGAGATTACTTGGACAAGGATACTTTGCTCGAGCAGCAGAGCGAAGCGAGCTGGCTTGAATCGCTTGGCCACACCTGTATCCCAAGTCCAGGCGATGTCTTCGCCTATTTTCATGGCTGTTTCTACAGCAGGTATCGTTGCGGGCAAGTTCGCGGAAGGTCGAAGAACCCGAGACACGGCAGGAGAGAGCACGCCGGTGGAAGTCAGAAAAGGTTTGCACGACAACCAGATCCCTCGGACTTCGCGCGATCACCTACGCAAAATATGGTTGTTTTCACGTATCAGCTCGTAAGCATGCCGACTCATTGCGCACAAGAACGAGGATCGACGCGTTATGCGTCCGCATCAACCACGTCGACTATTCCTCCTTGGCTATCCCTGTGTATCAAGCGCAGCAGCTTGAGCCAGCACCCAATGGTGCCACCCGGATCGCATTGTGCAATTCAGGGACTGCATGACAGTGCGGTTACGCGAGTCACACGTGTGAAGAGGAGCCGTGTAGCACGCACAAGCCTCAAGTAGGTGAGCGCGTTCGCCCTCCTCAAATCACGACCTGAGTCAAGAGAAGTCCACATCCGCCACAGACTTGCCTCGCCGTGGAGTGATTCGCAACAGCCGTGAGAATGAAATTGGAGCGGGACGAAACGACTCATCAAGACTTGCTACCCACCAGAGTATCCGGCTGTTCACTTCACTGGTGGGCCTTCGCTTTTGCGCATTGATTGGCGTGTCGACTATGATATGCAGGGGTATGTACTGCGTGTACTTCCCACTAACGATCAACAGTCATCATCAGCATGACGGCAGCAGTCTGTCGCAATCTGGACTGGCAGGCATTGATGTGCCTGGCAGGTGGCCTCACGCAAGAGGCAGTATTGACTTCTGGGGCTTCAAGCTGGAGTGACATGCTTTCGATGCAGCGCCTATAGACAAGTTCCCAGCTCTATTGCCGAAGGTCTAGATCGACGGCCAGCATGAAATACCTCTTCAAGACATTGTCCTCATTGTCCATCCTTGGGAATTGGGGTGAGCATCACCCAGAGCAGGCGGCCTCAGCTCTGCCCTCGGAATTCCAGGATAACAGACAGGGCAACTTCAGCTTAGCTGGCAAGGGTGTTGTGTTGGGCTGACGATCGTGACAACGTAGAAGATCGTTCTGCCGTTAAGCTGCTGTTCCACTAATGACAACCAAATCGGCAGTCAGATGAACGTAGCATGCCGTCCGAGAGGACAAATTCGTACTTTACTCCCCACTCCTGGCCTCCTCTCCTTATGCCACTACTATTGTCGCGGCACATGTATCGATGCGATAGCGACTTTGAGGAGGCTGGCCTGACCCTGTTTGCGCAGCTCTGAAAATGTTGACATGCATCTTGCGATGGATACATTCGGTAGTACAGTGCTATTTTCATGGGCGATACGCGGTTCCAGTACGTGCGTTTAGGGATAGCATCCAGCGTAGCCTCGGTTGTTGTTGCAATGGATGAACAATCGGCAGCTGGTGCATCCTCATCACGATCGTGGCTGCAAAGCATATGCCCTCACTGGGTACAAGGCCTTTGGGAAGCCTTTCTGAAGTTCGGTACTCACAAGGTGTAGCCCAGCCTCGTTGAAAAGCTGTCTGAACTTGACGTCCGTCCTGGTGACACTGCTGTCGACATCGTCAAAGACATCTTCTCCCAGATGGTGGTTACTGAGATTCTCCTTAACCACAATCCAGCCTCCAGGGTTCAGATACTGTGGCAGACTCTTAAGATATGCAACCAGTTGAGCATCGGTGAGTTGTCCAACACACCACTGATTCCAGACAACATCGTACCTCGTCTCCGGCTGCCACTGCTCAAGCCCGACATTGTAGATTTTGCCCACAGATGGGTCGTTCTTGACCTGGTCTGTGAAAGCCTTGACGGGTTCGATGATGTCCACTGTCTCAGCCACGTTGCGCAGGAAACCTGTTGTGACCCTTCCTATTCCAGCTCCACAATCTGCAACTCTTTTCAATTTGCCTGTGCTTGGTGGAAACACTTTCGACTGTCGACGAAGCTTGGCTAGAAAGTTCGCAGAGCCTTGCAAGTCAACACGACTGACTTGAGGAAAGCCTCCGAGAACGCCATCGACTGTAGCGGGTGTGCTTGACCAGTAGGCAATGGCAGCAGCGTGATTGATTTTTGAGTCCGGTAAAGCAGAGGCGCTGATCATGGGTATTTCTTCTGCGAGATCACTGTTGTTCTCGTGCTCTCCATTTGCGCCGTTGATGCCATTGACTTCGATGTCGCCGTTTCGTGCTTTCTTTGGTGAGCTCTCCTGTTCTACAGATAGCTTGCGCTTCGGAGAGGACGACATTGCAGAAAATCGCGAGGTTGGTGTTACACTGAAGGCTTGCAGTGCAGGAAGCTTTCGATGGTCAAGGCGCTCGATCTCAATTTCAACCTCCCATCATCAAGCCTGCTCTCTCCTTCCACACTCTACCGACGAAGTCATGTCAACGACAGCGACTGGACCTTGCAACAGCATTCTGATACACGTCTTGTCAGCTGAGCTAATCGAGATCATTATCGCAACACTGCCGCACTCAGGAACATGCTTCAGTTGCTCCAGGTAATCGTAGGAGAGGGGTCCGGCTATCGCAAGCCGTGCAGCTCGTGCTCTCTGGCCGCGAACATGTCTCCTCAACGTCATTAATGCTCCCTTCTAGAGAGGGTATCCGAATAGAGTCTGTCGATATTGAACGAGCATCAAGTATGATATAGTGTTCTGCTAAAGACTTATCGACCAATCTCCCATCTCCCACTTCCGACTACAACCAAAGATTTAGAAACAGCAACCATGGCAGGCATATACATGTCAGAGGACAAGTTCACTATGGAGGATATGATAGAGAAAGATCCCACTCTCGAAGTCAATGGCATACCAGACCAGGCAAATGGACCCAGACCTGATCCTCCACAACGATATGGGGAGCCTTTGCCACCAGATTGGATACCATTGTACAGAAAGCCAATGCGGACGCCGACACGAAAGTTGCGAGTGGCTTGTATCGGTGCTGGAATTTCAGCGATGAACCTGGCTTACAAGATGTATCACGAATGGCACGACATTATTGGTGACTACACCGAACTCGTTATATACGAAGCAAACGAAACGATGGGCGGAACTTGGCTCGTCAACACCTACCCAGGAGTGGCGTGCGATGTTCCAGCTCATATCTACACAGTAAGTTGTGCTGCCTTCTTATCCAGATGCTTGCCAGGTTGGCATTGAACAATGTCCAGTTCCCATTCGAACCGAATCCCAATTGGAGCGCATACTATGCGTCGGGAGGAGAGATTCTAGAATACTTCAGGAACACTGTCGACAAGTACAATCTCGCACGCGATGTCAAATGTGGCCATCGTGTTTCGCATGCACAATTTCACGAAGACGAAGGCAAATGGCATTTGAAGATGGAGACGGAATCTGGCACTGTAGAAGATACTGCGGACATCTTCGTCTCAGCCGTAGGCTTCCTGAGCAAATGGAGATGGCCAAGTATACCAGGTCTGGATGACTTCAAGGGATCAAAAATGCACTCCGCCGACTGGGATTCGAGCTTCGACTCTACCGGCAAGCGGATCGCAGTAATCGGCAATGGTTCCAGTGCGATTCAAATCCTCCCTCAAATGGTAGAGAAAGCATCCCATCTCACAAACTTCATCCGAAACCCAACCTACATAACTCCAGGCCTAGGATCCGGCATCATCGGAGGACAGACACAATACTACTACACTGAAGAAGAAAAGAAAACCTTCCGCGAAGACCCAGAAGCACTAAAAGCCTACCGTAAGAAAATCCAAGCCGGCTCTAATCGCGCCTTCGACATGTTCGTCAAAAATTCCGAAGCCCAAGAATCAGGTCGCAAAGCCACAGCAGAACAAATGAAGCAAAAACTCGGCGGCGACGAAAACCTAGCCCAAAAGCTCACACCAGACTACGAAGTCGGCTGTCGACGCAGCACACCAGGACCAGGCTATCTCGAAGCCTTCAAACGTCCTAACGTCTCTCTAATCACAGATCCAATAAAATCCATAACCCCAACCGGGATCCTCACATCCGATGAGAAACACCACCCCTTCGACGCAATTATATTCGCAACAGGTTTCGACGTCTCCCATAAACCTCCCTTTCCCTTACTCGGCCTGAATCAAAAATCCTTATCCTCATACTGGGATCCAGAACCAATGTCCTACTTATCTCTCTGCGCCTCAGGCTTTCCTTCATTCTTCACATTCAGTGGACCAAACGCACCAGTAGGACACGGAAGTTTGATGGCGAGTTTAGGTTGGTCAGCAGAATATATATGTAAATGGATACAAAAGATAGCAGAAGAGGATATTAAATATGTGGATGTGAAGCAGGAGGTGTTGGAGGAGTTTAATACGTATAGTGATGAGATTATGCAGACGTTGGCTTGGAGTGGGGGGTGTCAGTCGGTATGTGTTTTCAGCCTTCTTTCGTGAACCTTGGAATGAGATTTCTTCGGGTCTGGTCTGATGCTGATTTGTGTGAACAGTGGTATAAGAATCATCGAAAGAATGGGAAAGTTACTGCTGTCTGGGTAAGTCTTCATCAGCGTGGTCTCTCCCCATGCTTCTTACTAACTTCAATGCCAGGCCGGCTCAGTCATCTCCTACCATGACATGATCTCGACCCTCAGGCCTGAAGATTTCAATATTGTTTATCGGTCCAGGAATCGGTTTAGATTTATGGGCAATGGGAGAACGCGGAGAGAATATGATCCTGAGGCTGATTTGGCGTGGTACTTGAAGAAGTAAGCGTGTAAGCGAGAAATGGCCTTGCTTGCTCGATACTGCGTTCGTGCCGTGACAGAGCCAGACACGAGCTCGCAGGCGTAGATCTGACTCTATAGCGGAGTTCGGCTCACTGAAAAGGTATGGAAGATCCGCACGCTGCATTCAATTCATAGAGTATCAAGCAGAAAGACAGGGATGAAAACGCCAAGAACCGCATGCCATCCATCCATCTCTAACGCATCGCTTCTGCAATATGTGTCCTCTCTGAGACGCCGCACTGCGCCCAGCAGATCCAATCCCCTCACTCATGTCCTCTAGACATACTGCGACAACCACCGAATACCATCACCATACCCCTGCCTCATAACAACCGAACACATAAAAATCTCAATCGGTCGAATCCCATCAAGCGGCACCTTGCCCTTACCCGTAGTCTGATAAAGTCCAAGCTCATGTCTCAACTGATCCTCAGAAACAGCATTTGGGTGATCAATCTTGTTTCCTAAGATGAGGAAAGGTGTCTTGGCCAAATCTTCCATACTCAGAAGAGCGTCCAATTCAGCTTTAGATTCGGCGAAACGTTCGGGGTCTTTGGCGTCGACGAGGAAGACGATGCCGGAGACTTCTGGGAAATAGTCTTTCCACAGTCGGCGGGCTTGTTGATGACCGCCTAGATCGAAGGTTGTGAAGCGGCAGGCGCCGATGGAGAGTTCTTCGGAGGTGGGGTGGAGGGTTGGTTGGAGGATGGCGACGCGGTCGTTTTTGAGCATGTGTAGGAGCTGTGCGGTCAAGGTTAGCTGGTTGTGCCGTTGAAAGTGATGAGGATTGGAGGCGCTTGTGCTTACTGTAGTTTTGCCGGCGTTGTCGAGGCCTAGAAACAAGAGTTTGGCGTGCTTGTTAGCCAGACCTAAGCTGGCCAGCATGTCCCAGACTAGAGAGGTGTTTGTCAGCTATTGTGTATTCTTGATATAGGCTTCAATGACATACACCAGTCGAGAATCCACATGTTGGCAGGATGGGGTGGATGCTATGTGTGTGTGGGCGATTGCTTGCAATATCTGTGATGCTTTGGACGCAGCGAATTTCGTGCGGCGAGTGTGGCAGTATGGTTGGTGTAGAGTTGAAAGGTGGAAGGTGGTGTCGGAAGCGGCCAGATGAGCTTGCCAAGGATCCGTGTCTACAAGCTGGCTCAGGGTCCAGGTCGCTCTCAGTCGCGTCTTCACTTTCAAGATTGGTGGCCTTCTGGATAGGAGAGAATACCATTAAATGCCACCTGTCTGCAACTCCATCCTCTCCTTGCCACAACACTGAGCAAAAATGGCCGCGAACACTTTGGTACGATCAGATGACTGTACTTGGAATTGGTAATGTAGACCAATATGCTGACTTGTTCACAGCTCGATCGCCTAGTCGGACTTGCAATGCTCATTCTCGCTTCAACGGTCTTTCTTTACTACACTATTTGGACACTTTTGATGGTAAAAGAGGGATCTTCCAGGAGCACTGTAGAGTCAAGTGCCATGCTGACATTACGTTTGCTACAGCCATTCGTCGACGATTCGCATCCCGTTCAAGCGCTCTTTCCTCCACGAGTTTGGGCCATTCGCATCCCAGTAATACTTCTACTTGTCGGCGGTGCGGTAGTGGGAAGCTTCCTCAGTGTGGTGATGATCAGGAGCAACAGGAAGAAGGCACTGAAGGCAAAGCAGAAGGCAGCAGCAGCAAAGAGCAAATAAGAGCACAGTTTTATGATTGAGGAAGGAGTTAGAATTTGGAACAATATGCTCTGCATTGATCAGAGGCAGATACAGTCTGTATACAGATGCTACTCATCGGACCAGGCATCATCACTGTGTCGCGCAATTCTCAGCCAGTACTGAGCCTTGAGCTCCATCGATTGCAGGATTCTCGCCTGTCTCTGCGCGATGCTGTCGAATCCTTTCCGTCAGGTGTGCAAGCAATGCGCGCTGTGAACTTCTGGTCAGCGCCTTCGTCGAGCTCTGCAGGGCTTTGCTTGGGTGTTCGGTCTGATGCGCAGATGAGGAACGCCTATCATTCAAATGTAGGCACGATGCCAACATTCCCAAGCTGCCCGAACAGCAGTTGAAGGAGCTGTGCGTGAGGAAGCTGCAAAATTGTGAGACTTGGTCCAGAATGATGCCCGACCATGACTGTCGAAGCATTGACAGACGGGAAATGTTAAAACTTACTGTGATGACCGCTTCTTGGTTTCCTCCTTCACGCTCCATGTTGTTGCTTTGCATGATTCGATATGCATCGTGCATTCGCTTCCTACTGCTCAGTCCGGTTGGAGCCACATAATCGTCGTCATCGTCAATCTCGTGCTGCTGCTCAGCAGGAACTGCAGGTTCTGAAGTTGTCTCGCCACTGCTTGCTCGGTGTCGCTGCGTTCGGCGTCCAATACGCATAGGCCATGCAATTGAACTGAAAGACGAGGCATCGTGCGCTGAAATGCCTTGACCAAGTCGTGCAACCTGGCGTGCTCGGGCATCGGGAGAGAAGATTTTGATGGTATGGTCAATGCCACTGACTGCGAGCATTGTCTCATAAGGGTGGCCTTGGATCACGTTGACCACTTCGCCATCGCCTTCTAGCACATTGACAAGCTCTGAAGTCTTGCGATCCCAGATGAAGAAGTTGCCGTCATCGCTTCCGGAGACCACGAAGTCATCATCAGGTCCCCAGTAGTTGACGTCCTTGACAGTGCGCACATTGCAATGGCCGCGATACCTGCGTGTAGGCTTCGAGCAGGGAACATTCGGCTCCACTCTGGGTCGTAACTTTCTTCTTTCGAATGCCGTCCGGTAAATATAGCGCGGTGCACCCAGGTTGGGCACGCCATCTTCTTCGTCTGGTTCTGAACTTGAATCGGAGTCCATTTCTTCGCTTTCGTCGTCATCTTCGTCGTCGTCGTCATCATTATCATCATCTTCTGCATCTGCATCCTCGTCTTCTTCGTCCACATCTTCGAGGACAACCTCGATATCGTCCTCATCATCATCTTCATGTATCTCAAAAGTCGGACGAGACGTACTTCCTTCGCGCCGCAACTCTTGCGCAGCCGCTGTGATGTCTTCAGCGTTGGCGCCATCCACCACGTCACCGTTTGATGCAACGACTTCGACCGCTTCAAGCGCCTGTTCCTCATCTCCTTCTTCATCGCTCGCAGCGTCGCGGAGGAGGTCCAGCTGTGCTTCTTCAGTAGTTATCTCCCGAACTACACGCCCCAGTCCACCAAACGCACGATCCACATAGATGAAGTTGACACCCTCACCTGCGTTCAGCAGCACTCCTCGCGCGACTCGCTGTGCCCAGTATTTATGAGCCGTCTTGCGATCTTGTGCTTGGAAGCGTCCTTCGCTGTTATCATCTGCGAGCACCATTGCTGACGAAAGATCCGCAAATGGTATGCGAATGGCGGCCGCAAAAGCCAAGACAGCTTGCTTCTCGGTCTGAAATAGAGTTCTGTTCTCACTCGTCTCAAATCGATTTGCCTCCACATCCACAATGCGTTGCTCGGATGCCAGCTGGAGAAGATATGGTATGATATCTTCATCAAGTGCCTCTGGAGTTGCGTCTGCCTCTGAGACAGGGAGACGCGAGGCCGCTTTGCTTGAGGATGGCATATCGCTCGGCCTGGTAAAGCCCTCGATCAACTGGCCGACACCAGAATCCAGCCAAAGAAGTATTGCCTTGAGAAAATCGTAGCAGAAGTGTTCTCGAGTTGGGAGCTCCAAGTCATTCCGCCTCACCTCAATCTTTGTAAACTGTGCGATCATTGAATTCACTCCAGACACAGAACGCAGCTTACCACCTAGGACACGTGCAAGCGTGCCCGATGCCTGCACAAAACGGCGACTGCTTTCCCGTCTGCGTCGCAAGGTCTGTTGTAGGTACACTTGCTCAGGCTCTGGTTCCATAGGATACCGCCAGTCTGTCATGATCTCGTCCATGTCGAGCAGCGTTGAACCACATATCCCCAAAGCTTCAGAGAATGGCGCAACTGAACCTGCTTCCGGTGAGCTGAAAAGTTTGGACCGAACGTTGACGGTCTGCTTTGCGATCTTCTGAGCTGACCTTTGGAGCTCAGTCAGAGGGGTGTACTGGTTGATATGATTCGGCAGCGGTATCTCTTCGCTTTGACCATTTTGATACCTTATTCGCAGGGCAGAATCTGTAGGGTCTGCAGAAGCATTCTCTGTACGTTGACGCGTGGACGCCGTGGCTTCTTTAGCCAGTGATGCATCACTACCTTCGACCTTGCGCTTTCGCTTGCGATTTCTGCCTTCCTTCGGCTTTCGCTCGCGTAGCGGACTGATGCCTTCAGAATCAGCATCTTCGGAGTCACGTACGAGGTCGAATGAGTATATGTGGTCTCCACTCCAGCTTACAATCATTTCATCAGGACGTGCATCACTGATCTTGATTGCAGTGATGTGGCCATTATCCGCGCGCTTCATGCGCTTCTGACCTTGAGGTGCGAACTTTCGAACACATTGGGTAGCCTGAATTCTGAGTGTCAGCACGTTGCCCTTTCTGCGTGGTGACTACTCTGGCTTGTAGGAGCGTCAGCTCATGCACGCCAGGCCTTCTCCCGCCAAGTCGAAGAGCACGCTTCGCAAACCCGTCCGCTGCGTACGTACCTGTGCCATCAACTCCTGTTCTCCGGCTGACATTTGGTCTATGGGTGATAATGGCCTTCCCATCTCTCTAAGCTTGTCTCGGCCCGTCATGCGACGATCGTGTAATAGAGCATGCAGATGAGCACCTCCCAAGGCTATGTAGTGCGGCTGGCTGGCGGAGCACGAGATGGTATTAAGATCGAGGCTATACCGTTTGTACGAGATAAGTGGAGGTGGTACTGGATTCTCTGGTCCAAATCGTGAGTTCCGTGGCGGAGGATATGCAGAGCTCGGCTGGCGAGTATCGAACTGCCTCACCTCACCGTCCTCGCTGCAAGTCAAGAACAAATGCGGACTTGACTCTGTGACGATCCTCTTAACTCGATCACCATGCGATCTGTAGACTCTGGCGTTTGTGTCCCCGTCGCTCAGATATCTCACGCCATTGTAGACGGTATTTCGTCCTCTTCTCCGACCTTCTGTTGCCAACGCCGATGCCCTTGATGCCGTGCCCGCTGCTCCTGCATACTCGATGTCAAAGACGCGCACTTCTCCATCGCCAGCAGCTGTGATCAGAGTTCGGTCTTGCGAATGTGGCATGAATTTCACGCTGAAGATATTCTGCGTGTGGCCAGTGGCCACGGTCGTGCTGAGCCTGAACTGCGCACTGCCATCCTCGGGTTGGTAAGTGTGTATGTTCAGGTGCTGGTCATCACTGCCAGATGCAAGTAGATTGCCACTCTTTGACCACGCGAGCGCATTCACGCATCCTGAATGTCCATCGAGCTCGTTTACGATATCAAGATCGCTCACCAGCCGGCGGTCACTGTATAGCTTTCGATAGCTCTTGGATCGTGCGCCAGAGTCGTAGATCTCTCTGAAATGCAGGTTGGTGGCGAAGGAGTCCTTCATGCTGTAGGCCAGTGTTGAAAGAGGCACAGTAGACGTCAAGGCTGTCGATTCGAGATCGATTGGATGTGAAGCTACACTCTCATGTCTTTCGGTCGCGGACTTAGTCTGGCGGTTGCGGATAGTTCAGCATCGAATGTAGCTGCAGCGGTGGCATAGCAATCTTGGTGAGCTGTTATGATGGCGCGCATGCGTGTCGAGTGTATCAAGAAGCTCGTCACTTGTCACTGTGATGCTGCAGCTCTGTGTTGGAGCCTCCAGAGTGGGGAGTCTCTCGGTCCGAAAGGCAGATCGTCATCGCATGTGAAAGCTTCAAACTTCGACTCTTCCTCCATCAACCTTGTCACGACATATCAAAATGGCAGACGAGCACAAAGCGCCTGTGCAGCTACCGCGGGTGGCCATCACATTCTGCACGCAGTGCAAATGGATGCTCAGAGCAGCCTACTTTGGTCAAGAACTCCTGTCAACCTTTGGCACCAGCATTGGAGAGGTGGCACTGATACCGGCGACTGGAGGGCTGTTCCAGGTCAATTTGACCTACAAGCCCCTCAATTCTGGATCTGAAGGAGAATCTGAAGTCAAAGAGGTTCTTATCTGGGATCGCAAAACCGAAGGCGGCTTTCCAGAGACCAAGATTCTGAAGCAGAAGATTCGCAACTTCATTGAACCAGACAAGAACCTTGGCCATTCAGATACGCGGTCGGGGAAGAAGAAGTCAGATGAGAGCTCACACCAAGAAACTACAACGAATGGAGCGAATCCGGAACAGAATGCACAAGACTGCCAGAACTGCAAGTGAGCCTAGACTGTTCGCATCAGACACCAGATTAACGAGACTTCATGGCACGTGAATGAGCTTAGGGTTTTGCAGACGACTCGATTCTTCCTGCATATGCTAATTCGAGCCTAACTCGTATCAATCTGAGATGGCGCCGCACCTTTACCCTTCTTCTATCTGGACCGTAGTACTCATCCCGGCGTAGTCTTGAAAATGGCACGCAACTCCTCCGTCACCTTACTTCCGAACTCTTCAACCGCCTTTTGCTCATCGGCGGTGGCTCCAGCAACAGCACCAAACTCCAACATCTTCAATACAGGCCTCAAATTCCGCCCCTTGCGATCTCCCCTCATCGACAACGCCCACTCCTTCATATTCTCCGTCACATCCTTAACAGAAGTCTTCTCAACCCTCCTATGCGAGATTTCCAGCCTCAAACGATCGAGATACTTCGCATTCGCAAGCTTCTTCCAATCACGCCTGTTAATCCGGTCGATCATACCCAACTGGATCGTCAAATGGCTGATGTGCTGCGCGGTGAACTTGCTCGGGATCCATTTCGCAAATGCCTGACCCACGAGTCGGATATTGCCGCTGTAGAGGATTCTGACGATTTCCTCGCGGATAGCTCGACATGTTTGCATAAGGCTTTGGACATGAGAGCGTTGGCGCGAGCCTTTCCGAAAGACGGCGCTTTGATCGCTACCTTCTTGAGCTATCGAGCCAACGTGGATGGTTTCGTCAGGGCTTTCTCGCAAGGCGCCGATGAGCTCGTAGATCTCGTTGCGGATCTCCGTTGGAAGCTGTATGAAGAGGTTGGTTTGAGCAGGAGGACGGCGTGGCGCAGGCTTTGTTGTGGACTTTCTCTTCTGTGACTTCGATGTCGCATTTTGGTTGGCAGAGGCTTTAGAAGTCGCTGCGGAAGTGGCAACCTTGTTGGCGGATAATGTGCCGATTGTGGATGGAGTCTTCTTCTGCGCAGATGTTGTGAGACTTGCTGCGTTCGAGGCATGTCTCTCTCGAGCTATAGTGAGGACCGGCTTCTTGTTGGTTTTTGGCGCCGCCAGACCAGCCTCGGTCGAAGTTCTCTTCTTGGTCGCTGATGGTGCGACTGTGGTGTTTGCTTGCTGCTTGTTGAAGGAGCGCGCAGAAGTAGGGGCTTTCGAGCCCAATTTCTGGATTTTTGGCGATGGGGAAATCGCTGGACCAGTCTTTGCGGATAGGGTTCTTCTGCCTGCCGGCTTGTATACAGCAAGTGCCAGCCTCTTCTCATCAGCACGTGGCGTGAGTCCTGCACCGCTCGCCGTACGCTTCTTGCTGGTCGGCATGATGGTGCTAGGCAAGATATTGGTCTTTCTAGCGCCGATGTTGGTCGCCATGGTGTCGGAAATAATTTTGAGACTCGATGGAATGGTCTTCTGAAAATTGAATTGTGTGGTATGCGATGCGATGCGATGCGATCAGTGTGCAAATGTTGGACAACAGATAATGGATTTGCGCGTGACTGAGATTTTTTTAAGTGTCACCTGCAGCCTGAAGGTGCATGTGAATATAAGAATCAACACATGGTCCAAGCTCGTGAGGACAAAATCCCTGCCTTATTGTCCTCAGGCATTTGACTTTCCATAGCTACCAAACTCGTTCACTCGACCCACCGAAGTTCCAATCCTTCAACCTCTAACGTGCCTCTGTACCTTAATGCGCTTGCAGTCCGCAGATGTTTCTGCAAAGCTCATAGAGAGGGTCCGCACTTTCTTTCCAGCCGACTTGTGCCATCTGCTAGGATGAATGTTGGCATTTGACCATTCGCGTTGACATCGCAAAGGAGATGTTCGGCGATTTGCTCATGAGCTAGCCCAACATCGACGACTCTGTCCTCGACCTGATTAGCTCCCTGCTGAACTGAGGGCTCGCTACGATTCGCGATGGCGTAGCGAAATAGATGGAGTAGGGACAGTGGTGAAGGATATAGGTTCCAGATCCTTGTATGACCGTTGCGGCAGAGAGTCTTCCTGCTGGTGAAGTCTTCAAGTGGTCGTACCAGCTCTGTCGACCCTCCAGCGGCGGAAAGGAAGAAGTGGTAACCCAGAGACTGACGATTTGTCGGAAGCTCGTCGTCGTCGTCAGGTCGGAAGAGCTCTCAGAAGGCATCGCCGCCTCAAGCTCGATCTTCGTTTGCTGTCGGTGAAAGAAGGGCAGGTGGGCATCATGTTGATGTCGGGATCTCATGGTCGCCGCTTCTTCGACTGAACTCTCACTCATCAAATCTCATGCCTCTTCTCGGCCTCACAACACGATCTGCTTCTGCAACCACCAGCCTGCTAGTCGTAAATTCCTTCCCAAGGCGTTCATCGACCACCTTTGCCTCGGCCGTGCCAAAAGCGATCTTGACGTCGCCCATCTCATTGACAATACCTCGACTTCCAGCGGCAGAGTTGACGTTATTTAGCAGCGGAGCTTCAAAGGCTTTAGCGATCTCGAGCGGACTCATGGTCACTCTCACACCCAGCTTCCACCAGCCAAAGTAGACTGGTATGATTGCAACAATGGCAAGGATCTCCAACACTGCGGCGCCGGCAAACCACCTAGAGCTTTATTAGTTTCGATCAAACAAGTGCGATGTCTTGCCGTGCCTACCTCAAGTCTGTTCGAAATACATTTAGCCATCGAGTCTCCTGTCCAGTGACAGTCTGATTAATGGACAGTCCAGGATCGATCCTGCTAGTCGTGTTTGGAAATGATGCAACGGCGATGCCAGACCGCACCAGGATAGTATTAAAGTCCGAAATTATATCTTGAGTCGGATCTGACCAGCTTCTCTCGCACTTGTACCCATCCAAAGAGTACTTTTGAGCTACATTGTTGAAAGAATTTTGATCTGGCATGATTGCGGTTGTATCTCTGGGATCGGCTGCGACATGCATAGAAGCATTCGCGTGGATCTCGCCTCCAAGGAACGCTGCAATGGCTCCAATAGTCATTGGCACTGGACTTTGTGAGGCGTTGAGGTGAGTGTTGTTAGCCAGAGCGACGAGTCTCGCCTGAGACGGTGGTTTTGTGAACGTAATAGTGTTGCCCGTTTTGTTTGCATTATGCTGGATCTGGATGTGGTACTCTAGGATGGCCGGTGCGAGAGTACAAGCCTTTAGTGTGAATGCGCCTTCGCAATTGCTCCAGTTTGCCATTCCGATTTGCAATTCCACGATCTCAGGTCCATTGTAAGGCGGATACATCGAAACCTCCTTGAACCTGGTAGTGAACAGTGGCATTGCTCCATCAGGGCCCCACGCTGCGGTTTTGTTGTTCAGTATGTCGTTTCGAGAAAGAGGCCAGCTCTTCGATGAACAGTTTTGCACAGTGACACCAGGTCCGTGGACTGTTGCGTGGCAAGTGCCATAGTTGCATCCGGTGATATTAGCAGTGATCGTGGTGTTGTACACGTAGTCCACCATCGGCGGTGTAGCCTCATCGCTTGTTATGATGCCCTCTTCGAAATAGCCTGAGAAGCCCCTAGGAATTTCTGGGGAGATTGGAACGTGTAATGCAACCGCATCTGTTCTTTGAACGATGTGAACCTGCCAGTATCAGCAATACAATCATGCCTGAATATGAGTCTGCATACAGAAGAACTCTTTTGCAGGAAGGGTCCATCTATCGCAACCAGTGCGACACCGATAGTCGCTAATGCCAACATCCACTCTTGTTTAGCATTTCTGACGGCGCGGAAGAGACCTGCCTGCTGTAAGCAACGGGCATATAGGCGTCAACGCGCACAGGTATGCTCGCACCTTCGGTGGCTTCCCAGCGCCTCTGCAGCTCTGCAATGGTAGCCCCGCTCCATGCTTTGTGCCAAAACGAGATTGGGACTGCTTGAAAGAGGGCAAATTGCAGCACGCGATTGGCAACGGCTGAAAAAATGGCAAGGAACACACTTGGGGGCCATTGCCAGTCTTCTGTAGCCTTGCCATCTGATCCGATGAGAATACCAAGAGAAGCCAGTACACAGCATCCAGCAATGAGTAACGCTCCAATGTCTACTAACGGGAACGCGCGTAGGAAGGTGGGCTGCCATGAGGGAGGGCTTGCATTTCGAGCGAGACCAAGGTCAGCGCCAAGAGTAGATGCAGTAAGACTGCGAACTATGGTTATGATTGGTGACTGTTTTACGCTTGCTCTGGAAACGTTCTGTGTCGTGAAGGGAGATGGGAAGCACTGTTCTTTAGTCTCGCTCGAAGCGTGCGATGGTGGTCTCTGCAGTTGTGGTAATGCAGTAGCGGTCTCGTTCTGAGAGTAGTCATCTTCGTTACTCAAGGTTGGTGGAGGGTCGAATTGCGGAACAGTGCTCAACCTCGCTTTGGTTTGAGGTGTCTCCATGATGGCGACAGCGCGGACTTTACAGTGAGTGTGACACTTGAGGAAGAAGATGTCAGTGATATATTGACAACATTTTCGTCAAGCTTTCATGGCAAGCTCAACACTCGAAGCTTTGTCTTATTGAGAACTTCATGATCGCTTTGCAAGCGGTCGTCCATGGTGTGGCTGCGCAAGCAATCCCAGACTGCAGTCAACAGGCCTGGCAGGGCTTCTAGATAGGAGTATCGGCAAGGCTGCTCGCTGCTATCGCATAGATCGGAAAGTGCTGTCTATCATGACCAGACTTCCTCGAGTAGAGAGGTGCAGTGATAGCTGCCAATTAGGCAAGTAGCTCGAAGAAACTCTGCTAAGCATAGAAAGAGTCAGAGTGTTGAAGCCAATGATAAGACATGGCCAACAATCGTTGATCCTGGCACGGTAGGAGAGTCCCGCGTCTGAAGCGGCCGGTCATCCCGAATGGTAAGGGAAGCATGCATCGAGCTTGGGAAGAGCAGTGCCAGCCACCAATGGCTCAAGTAGATGCAGCGAAGAGGGACAGGATCGAGGTCAAGACGCTCGTATTCCACCAGAAGCATGAACAAGTCTTTCCAGGATATGCCTCGCAAAGCAGAGTGAGTGGACAGAGCGAGTGAGATCCTGGGACTTCAGACATCCGAGAGCCGGCGCATTCTCCCAAGATGGTAGCCCAGCAGTGCCTGTTCCTGTCAGATGCGATGTGCGATGTAGGTCTCGAACTTGATGGGGATGATGTCGTGTCAGGGAAGGAAGAGGAACACGGCGTCGCAAGCAGTTCTATCTCGCCAAGGCTACTTCGTTTCAAACCAGGGACAATCGTCAGGCATCAATTCTGCCTGAATTTGACAACACCACTATGCCGCGTGGCTTGATGCACGAGGTGACCTTCACTTCTATTTTCACATGCAGCACGCCAAGCGGCTCAAGTTCGTGTTCACCTCGAGCCAAGCACATATGTGGCATCACGCACCGATACGAGTGGACTGCCAGCATCCCCACGGCCCTTGAACATGCTGCTAAATCGCGATCATGGACCTCACATTTCCGTATACGCGCTATGCTTGCCAGTGCAATGAATACCTGAATGACCCTGCCACTGCGCTATTCGGCAAGCGTTTGTCACAGAACGTGGAAGATGAGCAGGAGGACAACAGGCTTTTCAATCCTCACGAACCACGCGCGAATTACTCACTATATCCGATCGATGAGCTGTTGTTCTGCGACGAGTGCAATGAGACAAGGTGCCAGAAATGCTGGGGAGAAGAGATCATGTACTATTATTGTCCCAGCTGCATGTTCGAGGTCGCCAGCAGCGGGGTCAAGGGTGACGGTAACAGGTAAAGTGAGGTGGATGACCACAGACACATCGGGGACACATTCTGACTTGGTGTCTGCAGATGTGCCAGGCATTGCTACGACTGCCCAGTCTGCAAAGCCAACCTGAACATCACTGTGCTCAGCCGACAGCCCGACAAGCACCTCAAGCCTACGGACTCCTCCAAGGAGAATGGCGAGTACATCCTCATGTGCCAGTATTGCGACTGGAGCACTTTGGAGATCGGCATCAAATTCAGCAAGCCGACCAAGATTACCGAGCAGATCAACAGGCTGTGGAAGCAGAGAAGCGCAGGTACAGCAGAGGAAGAGGCTTCAGAGGCCAAGCAAAAGGAAGAACCAGGACATCTTGCTCACGACGCTGCGTTCGCGAATTTGACCAAGTTCTACCGAGAGCAGCTGAGCGAGTCGAGCGATCAGCCGAACCCTTACTCGAACAGCCCGTATAGCTCCCCCGCGAATCTCGCGCGCATTATGAGCCTTTATGGAGGGTTGTCATACAATGCGCTCAAGAAGACGCGTGAGAAGCCACAGCCGATGCGCGAAGCCGGCAATATGGCAGAAGGGTTATCTGCATTCACAGCCGATAAGGTGTCCAAGGATGATGAAGTGCTTCGCAGAATGAAGAAGCTGGACCTAGACGGCACAGCTGCACCTGAACAACGTTTCACATCACCTCACAACTATGAGGCTCGTTTCGCAGACGAGCTATGGCCGATTGCGACTCCTTTGAAAGTCAAGAGAGGCAAGCGCTGTCGGACATGTCGACAGATTCTCGCTCGACCCGACACCAAAGTTGGCAGCGCAAGATACAAGATCCGGCTGCTCGCCATAACGCATATGCCAAGACTATTGCTGCGACCCTTGCAACCCGTCATTCCCGCTCCAAACCCATCCTTTCGACTTCGACCCGAGCCTCTCGACCAGCCCAAGTTGCGGCCATATCAGACCCAGCAATATGTCCTCACTGTCCGCAATCCGATTTTTGATCCGGTCAAAGTCACACTGGCTACGCCAACCACTACTCCAGGTAAGGTGTCGTCGAAAGTCACGATTCTCTGTCCGACATTTGCAATCGGTGCGAGTGGTGACAAGTGGGACGACGCTCTCGAGGCTTCAACAATTAGCTCAGGCAGTGATGGCAGCAGGAGAGCAGCCATGGCGTCTTTGACTGGATCTGCCGACACTGATCGTCAGCCAGAAGCTGGTAAGATCTGGGAAAAGACCAGAAACTCAACTTCTGTGGTTATTGAAATAGTGCCTGGCAGTCTGAGCAGGCGACGGCCAAGCATCGTATCAGACTCCACCCAAAATGCGGATGAGGAGGAGCTGAGCGAGGACGATGATGTGTTGGAAGTTCCGATATTTGTGCGTGTTGAGTGGGAGCACGAGCCGACCGACATTCAGGACGCCGAGAAGAAAGCACGCGGAGAGACCGTACACAAGGAGCTGGCTTACTGGTGCGTGTTGGGCGTGGGTCGCATTGCAGAGCAATAGCACGTCGCATAGCAGGATGAGCACCTGTAGTTGCTCAGTGCATACAGGTCATGGCGATGACTCCCAAATTCCGGTAAAGCCGACGCATCTCCAGCAATTGCACCGACAGCTTTCAGCCACACCTGTCAGCAGCATCTGGCGCTAAACCTCAAGGACCGGATTTGTACTAGCTTCTTCACATCAGGCCGTCGACTTAATATGGCTGATGCAGGAGTCTACAAACAGGTCAAGATCCAGCACTTTGCGATGCTCCCTTGCGACCCAAGACAGTATAGCTTCCTGCTGAATACTTGCTATAATGATACCGATTGACGTTTTGCACTACATCAGCTAATTCCGTTGAAGTCCGAAGATTCTTCCACATATATTTTGACGTCGAGTCTCTAACAGGACTGACTAGAAGCAAGCTGAAGTACACAGATCAGTCTCTGACAACATCGTTGACTTACTTGCACAAACGAAAGCCTCATTGACATCCAGCTACAACCACGATGGTATTCGAACGATCTACCCCCTCATCAGCAACCTCCTCCCTGCCAGAAACCATGCGCGCCCTCGTCCTGCGCTCAACTTCCACGCCCCCAAAAGTCGAAACAGTGCCCTGCCCTCAGCCAACAATGGGGTCCGCCGTGGTCAAGATCCTCGCTGCCAACGTAATTTCCTACACGCGCGACGTCTACAATGGCAAGAAGAATTATCCTTTCCCCACCCCTTTAATCCCAGGTTTCTCCGCCATCGCCCGAATCTCCGCCCTAGGACCCGATGCTACGAGACTTCAAGTCGGGAATTTGGTCTTCTTGGATACGATGGTAAGGAGTCGAGATGAGCCCAGTGATGTTTATCTTTGTGCTGTTACGGAAGGGTTCACCAGTGGTTCCAAAAAGCTCATGCGAGAAGTCTGGAGGGATTGGTCGTTCGCTGGATACGCCAACGTGCCACTCGAGAATTTGACGTATCTCAACGAATCTCTACTCACCGATGGCCCGCTTCTCAAATATCGAGTCGAGGATCTAGCTTCCATTGCCACGCTCTTGGTTCCTTATGGTGGACTCAGAGATATCGAGTTTCGTTCTGGACAAACGACCATTATTGCTCCCGCCACAGGACCTTTTGGATCTGCGGCTGTGAAAGTGGCGTTGGCGATGGGTGGGAGAGTCATTGCTATGGGGAGGAATCGTGAAGCCCTGCGAGCTCTGAAAGAGAAGGGTGATGGAAGGGTGGAAATCGTCCCCATCACTGGCGATATGTCCGCAGATTGCGAGTTCATCAAGGCATGCTTCGGTGGCAAAGGTCGCATCGACGCATACTTCGACATCGGGCCTCCAGAAGCTGAAGGAAGCACACATATCAGGTCTGCAATTTTGGCATTGTCTCATGGTGCCAGGGTGAGTTTGATGGGTGGCTATAGAGGAGACGTTTCGATTCCGCATGCTACTGTCATGCACAAGAACATACGTTTGTACGGGAAGTGGATGTATGAAAGGGAAGATGTGAGGGATCTGGTACAGATGGTCGAGAGTGGAGTCTTGAAGCTGGATGGAGAAGTAGTTGGGGAGTTTGGACTTGAGGAGTGGCAGGAGGCTTGGAATTGTGCTGCGGAGAATGCTGGGCCGGGAAGATATGTTGTCATCAAACCTTAGGCTTCAGATGTCGTAAAGTGCTGGGTCGGCAGGGAGCGGGCGGTCTCGTTTGCCTGATCAAATAACAGCCTGTCTAGCATGCAGCTAGGCGCTCACACCGGTGGCCCAGCGACCAAAATTGGATGTGCCTCTGTATTGAAGACCCACAAGTTCTTCTTATCCGTCCGACTGTCCTGAACGTGTACAGGCACATCGTCATCCTTCGAAGGGCAGCAGATGCGCAACATTGACATTCTTGGAAATCTCGTAGTCACCTCAGCGTGAATCAGGTATAAATACTTGAAGACCTCAGCAAACAAGAAGCTTTCTTGCCTGTCCACCTTTGCTCCACCATCAGCCTCGTTGACGTTACTGATAGCACTAAAGCCGTACTGCGTTCGACAAGTCTTGTTGATGGCCTCAAATGCCATCCAGGACCATTCGATGTACTTCGGATCTCTTGTCGCTCTGTAAGCGTAGTACCACGTTTCAAGGACCTCGGGGCGCATGCGATAACGACTGTCCGAGATTTGAACGGGCTTGCAATCGCTGTCTGGACAATCAGTGTTCCAGGTCACAAATTCTGGACCTAGCCCGGTCTTTGTCATGTTGTATACAGTTGCCGCTGTGTCTGCGATGGACGTTCCGAAGTCGATCAAAGTCTGATTGTTTGTAATCATACCGCCGAGGATGAAGTTGCCGCCTGCGAACCAAGACAGAGTCTCCATGCGATTGTCTATGGTATTTCCGCTCCAGGCTGGCAGCAGAGTCAATTCAGACTGACCGTACGGATGCGAGGCTATGTATCTAATGGTGGAGTCGGCGGCGAGTAGCCAGCGCTCGAGATACCGTTGGTTGTCTTTGCTGTTGTAGATGTATGCTTTGAGCAGATATTCGTAGAACGCCTCAGTGATTAGTCGAGCTGGGCAACAGGAGTTCAAGATTGGACTTACAGTCCGAGAAGGCACCCCAGCTACCATTTTCATCCATGATACGACCGTCCTCCACACTTACGTGCGAGCCAAGTAAGCCTGGGAATGGCTGACCTCCCGCCGGATTCAGCAGATGATCTTCAGCCTTCTGCGCCAGAACAGCATAACTTCTGCTTCCAGTAATACCAGACAGGCGAGAAAATTCGAGGATCATGGTACCAGCACCTGTCAAAGTGTTCATGGTACCAGAGTCCGCCTGGCACGTCGCTGGGTCGAGCCAATCCTGAGGAATGCCGCCAGTTGTGCTAAAGGCACAGCTCAGTATCCCGCCTAGCTCCAGCATCTTATCGTACAGTGCAAGACGCAGGTCGAGATCGACGGCCAGGGAGCGATAAGGGCCGTTCAATAGATCCCATCCAGATATCATGCTGCCCAAATGACGAATAGTCACTTCGAACACCTGAATCTTTGAGCCGCCTTGAACAATGGTGAAGTCGAGGTTCGCAATGTGGCGGAGGATTTGCAATACGGTGTCTTTTTCGCCCAGGATCATGGCAGTCGATAAAGCATCGAGGGCAGTCGCGCCCCATCCGCCGAAATCGTCTTCACAGGTATTGCTCACGGGACGGATCGCGTCGTGCCCCAAGCATTCCTGTGAGTAGCCGTTCCAGGCGTGTTGGAAAGCGGCCTTGATCTCAGCTCTGCGCGTCTGCGATGCTTGCGCTGATTTATCTGAATTTTGTGTGTCAGCGTCGACAGAAAAGGAAGCGACGCATGGTGCTCACCGAAGTGGAGGCGATGTCGCAAATGTAGGTCAGACAAGATGAATATAATGCCGAGTAAAACGAGAGCTCCAAGCAATGAAAGCGCTGTCTTAGCGATCGACAGCCTAATCGGCTTGATGAGTAGCATCGTACGCGATCAAAGCGTGCGCATTTGTAGAGTGCAAAATGTGACTTCTCAGGCTGCTTTAGCCTGGGAGCCAGAAGTGAACACTAGCATGTGAAGGACAAAGTGAAGCCGGCACGCTACTGATCAGATCCAGAGCGCCTTGTTAGCTTGGGCTTGCGATGGGCGACCAAGAATCCACATGCGCTTTGTCATTGGAACTCCTGTTTCTATGGCATTGAGAAGCCCTGTGGAGCTCACTCAGGCGCGCTCTTTCCTCCTCTTAGGTCATGCGGAGTGGAGTTATGATGTCGGCGACTTGGAATTAGTATTCCTCCTAGGCCGAGACTCAACTCCAGAAGCGGTTTCGAGGATGAACCGTTTGCTTTTCTCGAACCTGACGAGTCTGGAAACGTAGATCGAAGGCTATCTCGAGGTACTATTTCTCCTGCGAAAGCCTTGTCCCTCCACTTTCCTACGCCAGACACTACTGAATTGAGTCTCAAAATCATTCAAGGAGGCCTCAGCTATTCTTGCGACCGCCAAAGCTCGCATGTGGTAGTCGATGGTATACACTGAATCGTACTGAGTCCGGTAGCAGGCCAGGTTACTCCATGCTCTAACGTTGACATCGCGGACACTTAGTGCCCTTTCGAATATGGGCGCATCGAAGGAACTGCTAGGTTCTGCATCGAGTGTGAGAGCACCATAAGCCCGTTGCTGGGCTCTGCTAGTACCCTTCTCTCTTTCTTTTGGAGCAGAACACATCCCTGTCGACGTGACCAGCACGGCTGAACAGCAGAAAGCTCCGGTCTTGACCACTACAAAGCGAAGATTGCCATGTAGCCGCTCGTGTTCGAAGCCATAGTATGCGGCGGCTGCAAGATCAAAAATCCTACCGACTGTGAAGAAGTCTTCGCCCTGTGCTTCAAAGTCCGCTTTCGAAAATTGAGTACCCTTAGTCCTTGCGAATATTCTTCTGTGCTGCGTTGACGCATTTTGTGAAGGTAATGCCATCCAGTGAGCGGAGCTACGGTGGATCTCTAAGAATCTCGAAGTTGCTTCCACACCGTCATTGAGGAGCTGTGCATCGGTGATTGCTTCAGCTGGTGCAGTGCTGTCGATAATTATATTCAGTGGCATTTGGCCAGAGTTGGCCGCGATCCCTGGCGGCTTTACGTCGCCATCACAAGTCGATTCGACTTTGACCTCTCGAATTTTGGAGGCACCACATGCCAAGGTGAAGTTGAACGCCAGATTAATGTTGTTCACCACGCTGTATTTGTATACATCTCCCAGTACATTCTTCGAAGCGCCGGCAGTCTCGTTGTTGATGTAATTCTTGTCTACTCTCTGCTTCTTCCATGGCGGCTCGCCATCAGATACACTATTTGACAGCTGGCTGAGCTCTTGCACGATTTGCGGGTATGTTGACCTGATAAGAACCATCAACGCTTCGACCTGAGCCGTGTTGGTTTCAACCTCCATGCTGCTGAATCGTGAATGTTGGAATCCTTCACGCCAAGTGCTCCATAAACTCTAATGTCACTGTCGATGTGGCAGCCGCTGGCCGTAGACCATCGTCGAATAAAGGCTGAACCGGTTCGGAGGCCGCCAGCTGCGCCTAAGTGGGATGATTGCACGCTGAGTCATCTGTACTACCGCCGAGGAACTTCGTTGTCGATGCATCATCGCTCCTGTGAGATAGTCATCAGCATATCAGACAAAACAACAGCGCCAAAGGCCATGGCATCCCTAAAGCTGCCAATAAAGACCTGGGATCTCACCTCATCAGACACCACCTACAAAATCTCCACCGATCCCAAGCTTCTAGACCATGACTTCATCAACAAAGCCTTCGCATCAGATCACATGCCCTGGGCCAAGCCAATGTCTGCGGACATTCTTCAATCTCTTCTCGCTAACTCCGTAACCCTTGGCCTTTACATCTCAAAACCGAACATAAGACCTCCAAAATCAGCCGAAGACCCAGATTCTCCACGGACCCCGTCTCCAACTCTTGAATCCGATGAGAGCGTGTGGGAGCAGATTGGCATGGCCCGTTTGGTGACCGACCATGTCACAGTCCTGTATTTCACGGACATGTTTATCGATCCTGCATACCAGCGCAAAGGTCTGGGTCGATGGATGGTAACGTGCATCCGCGAACAGATACAGGACTTGCCTGTGTTCAGAACGCTCCTGCTTTTGACAAGTAATCCTAAAGCGAAGGAGATGTATGAGAAGGAGTTGAGTGTGAAAAATATTGTGGACAGGAAGGATGGGATAATTTGTATGACGAGGAGTAGTTATGAAGAATAGATCTGTCTTGTGATTGTGGTACTTGACGTTACCTGGAGTATGTTCATGATCCTCTCTTTCCTCTCAATTGATCGTATCGTAGTACGGCCCCTGTCAGGACATTCGCGCCATCGGCACAGGCCTCGGGACTTGAGTATTCGGCAGGGTTGTGCGAGACGCCGTGTCTGCAAGGTATGAAGATCATGCTTGTTGGACATCGCTTGCTGGTGTATACTGAATCGTGACCAGCCCCACTCGTCATGAATTTACCCCAGCTGCCGATATCGAGACCTGAGACTTCGCTCTCGCCACAGAGTGCTGTGCTTGCGTGCTGGACGCATTTGATACAGTCGTCATGAAAGTACGTGGCGGGCGAAACGAAATCGGTGCGCCAGGATACATCGCAGTGTCGGCTAGAGACGGCGCAATCTGCGTTGACGCCTTCAATGTTCTCACCTGCGGTGATGGCCGCGAAGGCAGCTTTACACTCGACCTCCACAGCATCGACAGTCTCGTCCTTTGGAGCTCGTATGTCCAACGTAAACTGAACGAACCCGGGTACCGTGTTTGTGGAGCCAGGTTTGAGTGTCAGAATTCCTGTGGATGCCAGAGCCTTGTGTCGATGTGCGATCTTGTGAGAGGCAAGTATCATCTTCGAAGCAGTTAGAAGAGAGTCAGCTCGATGCTGGAAGCTCGTCGCGCCAGTGTGTGAGTCGCGGCCCTTGACGGTCACTGTGAACCACTTGTATGACTGTACACCTTTGACCACTCCAACGCGTCGCTCTTCGGCCTCGAGAATAGGCCCTTGCTCGATGTGAAGTTCAAAGTGGGCAGCCATAGGCGTACTCTTATAGCTCGCGGGGGTCGAGCCTAAGTATCCAATGCGTTCCAGCTCAGACTTCATGGTGGCAGTATCATTAGCGGGTATGACAGACCTCAAGTTGTGCGCATCTTCGAGCGGAATGTCTCCAGCCCAGACCCCAGAGGAAACCATGGACTTTGGGAAGCGAGCTCCCTCTTCATTCGTCCAATTCACGACTCCAACAGGATACGCAGTCTCGACCCAATTGTCATTCATGGTCTTTAGCATTTCTAAAGCAGCGCAAACGCCAAGGATACCATCATAGCGACCACCAGTGGGCTGTGTATCAAGATGGCTACCAGCATATGTAGGATGACCTTCTTTCAGGCCTGGTCTCACCGCGAATTGGTTTCCCATGGCATCATAGTGCACTTTACAGCCCAGAGCTTGAGTAGTCTCGGCGAACCAGTCGCGAGCTTGCTTATCAGTATCAGAGAGGGAGAGGCGAGACATGCCAATATCTGTAGGTCCACTGCAGAGCATAATGTCAGCTGGGTTCCTTCCACTCCTTTATGATTGTGAAGGTGCGGTGTTTGGATGCTTTCAGTTGGCCGTTCGTGTAAGTCATCAATCCTCCGAACGAGGGAGGGCAGACGTAAATTTGGTGTGCATATTTACGAAGTTCATCAGAGCATTCCAGGTGTGCAAGTCGGGAAGCTGCAGGAGGGAATGACTTACTCGCCCCATCTCTCTCCTTTACCCCATTCGCTGGTAGAATGGATATCGTTCATCAGGCGGTCCTGGTTGACTCGGATGCTGGCCAGGTCCTGTTCAGACATTTCTCTCACAGCAATGTCGCGTCGAGCGGACATCGCGAAGGTTCTGCATGCGAGCTGTTGCGATCGCCATGATGAGTTAACGCATCTGAAAGTATGTCGAGAAGGTAAAAACTGCGCACGCGGCGCGGCCCCAATGGCTCTACATAATGTTGATGTGATCATTTTCGTGAGAGACGTGTCGCCAGTGTGCTCTTTCCCGCTTGGTAGGTGCTCTCGTTCCGTCCTCGGCAAAGTCGCGAAGCTTATTTCAAAGCCAAGAGTTGCTATTCGATATTGCAAACCACCGAGTGAAAGGGAATGAGAGTCGAATGTGCCCTCGTTGAAGTAGAAGTGAAGACTTCGAGTTAGAAAGCAACAACATGGCCACAGACGACGGCGTAGACGACAACTCCTGATGGCGGCAACCTACTTCGTTTGGCCGGCCGATAGGGCGTGATCCACAACCACGCTCAGAGATATTCTTTCAGCAGGACGAGCAGCACAGTGAGACATGGCACAACATGGAGTGAAAGACATTCAGGGCGGAGCGCAGGGAAGTCAGGGCGTGCGGCAGTTCAATTTGCATTCTCATTGAACTACCAGTCTGCCCTCAGGATCCGGTCGTTGCAAGGCGGAGTGAATAGAAAAGAAACACCTCCAAATCTCGTAGCGGCTTGGATTCTCTGACTTATCGACTCCATTGAGCCAAGCTCGCGCTCATGAAAAAGCACATTTTCTCCTCTTCTCAAATCGTTTACCAGCCGCCAGAAGCAGCGCCAGCATCGAACTCAGTCGAGGCTTCAGCAGGAGCCGTATCCCAGTTTCCACCTGCTGAAGTAGTCGCAGCGTCGTCGGCACCCCAACCGCTGTCCTCCTAGGACGAAGCTGGCGGAGCGTCGCCGCGGCCACGACCACGACCGAAACCACCACGGAACTCTGGGTTGAAGCTGCCTGGAGCACCACCCTCCTTGTTCTCGCGGTCACCGTACTCGCGACGGCGGTATCCACCCTCACGGTCACCACGTGGGCCACCACGGCCACCGCCACGGCGCTCACGGTCGTCACCACCCATCATACCGCGTGGAGGAGCGTGGCTGCGCTGTTGCTTGACGTGGGTTTGTGGAACAATCTCAGCTGGGAGATGGAGCCACTCGCGGAGGTAGTCGAGACCCTCTGGGGTGAGGGTGTAGTAGTACCATTGCCAGGAGAACTGGGTCTTGAGGTAGCCGCGGGAGGTGAGGGACTGGCAAGCCTTGATGACCTGGAAAGCATATCAGTGGCTGCAAATACAATGCAGATGTGGTTAAGACATACGTAGAGGTTCTTGGTGTCAATCTCGCCGTGCTTTGGCTGGTTGAAGTCCTTCTTGGCGACGAGAACACCCTCACGGAAGAGGTACTCGTGGATCTTCTTGCGGTCGGCCTTTGGGATCAGCCTGCGGAGAGCATGTTAGCATATTGTAATCGCTCGCGCAATTGAATGTAGCATACATCTTGGCGGTATTGCGCTGGGTGTTGGGAAAATGATGGTCCTGGCTTGTCTTTGCTGCAGACGTGTGGCAGAAGTTCAATTGGAGATTTGTGTGTGTCGGAGAAATGCCTGCCGAACACCGATGGGCTTGGCGCTCGAGTCATGTCGGACATCTTCTTCACTTTCACTCACTCAGCGCTGCTTGTGATCGCAATCCACGTTAACAGCCTTTCTGGACCTTTAACGACTCAGATTGCCATAACCAATTTCTAAGGCTGCACTGAAATCATCAAATATGGCTCAGCCTGATGCGACAATCAACATCCTCCTGGCGACTTTCGCAGGACTGGACCTCCCACGCACTCTCTCGCTTCCAACAAGGGCCTCCACCCCAATCAGCGATGTCTACAGCAGTATATTCGCTCGACTTCCAGTCCAAGATGACCGTCTGCTACTCACGACAGTCTCCAACAAGCAACTATTGTGCAGCGATTCGGCACCAATCACTTCTTTGCTGGACTCTCCAAACGACTCTATTCTGTCTCTCCGCCTCTCGCGCCGACTATGTGGTGGTAAGGGTGGTTTTGGCTCCCAGCTTCGTGCTGCGGGAGGCCGCATGAGCAGCCGGAAGAACAGAAATAACAACACGAATCCAAATGGCTCGAACCGCAATTTGGATGGACGTCGCTTGCGCACTGTGGATGAGGCGAAGCGCCTGGCTGACTATCTCGCCATCAAGCCCGAGATGGAGAAGAAGGAGAAGGAAGAGAGGAAGAAGCGATGGCAGGAGGTTGTTGAAGCTGCGGAGCGAAGGGAAGAGGAGATCAAGAGTGGGAAGGGAGGTGCGAATAAAGGAAGGCTTGATGCTGAGTATGTGGAGCAGAAGGAGGAGGCTGAGGAGAAGACCAGACAGGCTGTCATGAAGGCGATGAGGGAGGGCATGCTGGAAAGGACCGGGTCTGAGAGCTCAGTGGAGGAAGGGAATGAAAACAGTGATGATGAAGAGGGCGAGGAGAGTTCGGGATCAAGCGCAGATGTGAAGGCAGAGGCGTCTGGCAAAGCCGAGGGAAGGACATTCTTCGGCTGGGATGACGAAGATGAAGACAGCTCTGATGAAGACGATGAGGAAGAAATACCTGCTCAAGCTTACGATGGGAAGGGCAAAGGCAAGGCTACGGGTTGAATTGATGCTTTCGTGCCTTGTGCAGTTCCAGCTTACTGCGTATCAAACGACTTTCTGGATCTGGCCCTTTCCTAGAATGCTCTCGTCCTACAACTCAAAACCCTGGATCCACAGCTATGCGTATTCGCCCCCTGGTCTCATGCTACAAATTGAGCCGAAGCTTCTCCTCTTCACGCAATCGACCCCTGCGTACATGCATCCACAAATGCACTTGTTTCTCAAGATGTAACAGCCTCGTCTCGTTTCGACCCACGAACTAATTTTACCAACCAGCTTCGCAACCCCGATCTCCCATTCTCCTGTCCGAAATTGAACTGATGCAACGCAGCGCCATACTTTCGCAGCGCCTCACAGCACTTCTCAGTACCTGCTTTACTGCCTGGATTCATGTCATGGAAAACAGCTATACCTTATCAGCATTGAGATCACACACTCACTTCGACACGCGACTCACCTGAACATGCCGTCGGCGGATTTTGGAAATCCACGAGAGGATAGCTTTTCTTCTTACACTCCTCGGACCCTGGTCTCATGCATGGCACTTGACGTTCAGGAAGTGTTATGTAGTGATGGCTTATACCGTGGCCTTCGCGCTCGTAAGGGCTCTGCTCGAAGCAGCTGACTGTGAGGGGGCCGCACATTGTTGTAAGGTCTGTCGCAAGGTCAGAAGTTGAAACGCTGTAGCGGCGATACAAGAAGGCGAAGAGCGCGGGGGAAAAGTGATGGCATGTGAAGGTATACAAAGTGAAGTGTGGAATGTTGTAGATGGCGGTGGAAAATTGTGTGAAGGGTGCGGGCGGCGCTGGTCTTCACAGATCCGTCAAGGCGGTACCTCAGTGATGCGATGCAGCAAACAGCGCACCTCGATCTGGCAAACGTATTCTAGGCGATGCAAAGGCAGTGGTCGTCCGAGATGTGCTTATACTTCAGAAAGAGTCCTCCCACCCATGACAAGGCGTCATTACACTGGTGTCATACAGTCAGTCGGAGGCAGGTCTGGGCTTTCTCCCTATCGTGCCGTGAGAGATGATGGTTCGGACGTTACAGAGATCGCCTATTCGGTCTGCGGTCGTGTTCTTAACAAGGCTACAGCCTGTGAGAGGAGCACCAAGTCAATGGTCGCTTGTTCCTGCGCCAAGCTTTGATACGACACCAACTGCCCTGGAGCGGAACGTGATGGGGTTGAGCCTTGATTATATTTCCACATCCTGCCGTTTGGGTCAAGGCTGAGACATTGGTCGACAACGCTATTAAGAGTCCACTGTTCAAAAAGCTACAGAGCGTAACTTGAGCAAGATAGCCGAACTTGCCAATGGAACTATACGAGGAGATATCGATCAGGAAAGAAGATATGCGATCAGCCGACCTTTGCGCTCAAAGTAGTACAAGGCTGCAGACACAGCGAGCTGCCTGCGTTCACCATAGCCTCGCGACTGGATGGAGGGCTGCGCGCTGTCGTATGGTCACGAATGACCAAGTATGGACGTCAATGAAGAGGGTGTGAACAAGTCCGCACTGTCATCCGTGCTCTCGATTTGCTCATGGTGGCATGGATGGCTGCGCGCCATCGTATGGCCGCAGACTATGAAGCACGGACGTCAGCTCTCAGGTGGTGAACGAGTCTGCATTGGTGCCGGAAGAACAAACGCGCCCGCGGATTCACTTCTCGATTGCATCCACCTCCAAATTGTCAACCTCTACTTCCCGCCGACCCTCCAAAGCAACACCAACCACCCCTCTCCCTCTCGACATTCCTCTCGACATCTGACGCTTGCGCTCCCGCACCACGGGCGTTTCTTCTCAGACTCGACTGTTCATCGGTACTCTTGTCTCCCAGCGCACTCAAAACGTAGAGCAGCGCTTGATTCTTTCGACCTGATAGTAGCTCGAGTCTGCCCCGCGTGGTCGACCGCCGGCATCTGGCTCAGACCTCGACCTAGATCAGAACACCGCTGACGCTTGTTGCATGACATGCTTCATGCCGAAAGACTAGCACAGCTACCTCGACATGGAGCCGAACACTGTTGGAAATCCAAACGGTGCTGGTATGCAAACCGTTGTCCCACTACGGCAGTATGCTAACACTTCATCACAGCCTCGCCCCCCAGTGAGGTCAGAGCATAGGACACAAATATCCTGAACCACCCAAATGGTACCGGCTCTATATTGACGCCGACGAACTGAAGGAACTCAAGATTGAGCCATACTACGAGGATGAGGATCGCACTGAGTCACCCGGAGGATTTATGAGCGATTCCGAAAGTGCTGGTAGTAGCACTGCCGCTGAAGCAGACTTGAGCAACATGGAAGGAATTACGTCGGAGAAGCGACGTCAAGCCGTCACGACACGAAAGCATGGGTCGACGGAACTGTCACGGGAAGATGTTACGAGAATGAACCGAAAGAATATCTTCTCCGCTGAGCAAGTGGCTGCCATGGGCGGCGTAGACTGCGCGATCGCAAAATATAGGATCGAGAAGTTCTACGAGCGGCAACAAGAGGAACTGAAGGCCGAGGGATATCGCAATGATCCCAGCATAAACGAAAAGTTAATGGAGCCGGGCAAGTTCTTCTGGACGATTGAAGCAAACGCCATGGTTCCAAACGGCACACAACTCGCCAAGATCTTGCTGAAGAACCATGTCCCTACCCCATTGGGAGTTCTTGGTACCAAATCTCGACTTCGACTGTCTATGAAGAAGTTCAAGAGTGAAGTCTACACCTCCGGCGTCACCTCTCGATCTGGCAGAGGCATGAAAGGCATGGAAAACGATCTTCAGTTGATGCAGCGTTCAGTGCACCTGGTCAATCCAAACACCGACCTCGAACAGCTGGATCCACCGGGTCTGCACAAGCCGCTAGTCCTGCAGCGAGGCTACGTCAAAAAGAACTCCATACTCAAGGTTGACATGAAGCCAGTCGAGACAACTGCTTGGGTGAAAGCCTCAAATGTCAGGCTCGATCTCGATGAGCTCCGCGCTGTCATCAGAATACACGAGGAAGCCAACGATATCTCAGACTTGGCCAACTCTGCAAACAATGACCTCTACAGTAGCCGCGTACGGGAGAAGAAGGACGAAATCAGCAAGTGGTGGTTCCAGAAGCATGCTGATTCAAATACCAACCACCGTGACCAGCGACCTGAACATCTTGATGGTGCTGTCTCCGGTCAACGAGATAGGTCTCGGGATAGGGGTCGCGACCGATCCTCGTACGGTCGCAGGAGTAGGAGCTTCTCACCATCGCGATCAAGAACCATTTCGCCACGTCGAGGTGATGGTCACTACCAACGCGACCCTCGTCGCACTGAACACAATCAGAGAGGCCGGGACGGTCGTCAGAACACACCAACGCATCACGATCAGGCATATACATCGGGCTACGAGAACCGCTATGACCGCCAGCGTGGTCCAGCGATGCGCGATCATGATATTCTTCAGCGTCATCGGGCTCCATACCACCAACGCAGTCCATCCCCAAAGGCAAACACAACGGGGTATGACGCGAGACGCGACTGGAATGATCATGTACATGGAATCCATCCATCTGATACCAAGGCGTTCGATCAGAACTACCACTTGCCTGGATCTCGACCACTCAACCGTGTTCAAAACGGCCATGCCGGCAATGGTGACCATGGTCAATACGTGAACGATCCCACGAAGCTTCAAGGTCAGAACCAGCAGTCAGAACCTGATCGCGAGATCTCCAATGCTGGTCGCGAGGACTCAGGTGGATCTGATCGAGTTTCAGCAAAGCGCGTACTCGATCCTCAGGAAGGAGAAGACAGAAGCAGGAAGCGACGTAAGGACAAGAATACTACGGAAGCTCCCCTGAACCCTCGCGAGTGCGCCAAGGCAAACGGCACTGCACCCTTGCAAGCTCATTCAAGCGATTACAAGCGAACGACCGACTCCGAGGCTCTGGACTGTGCCCAACAACGCCGCAAAGGCCAAGGTCCCATGACGAACCTTGCCGAGGGTATGGGCGACACGCAGCTTTAAATAATGTGCATCGATGTTGAGCAGAACGATGAGAACTCTGGCGGATTTTGTATGACAAGAAGGGCTGCGTCCGAGAAGAGCAAAGCGAATAATATTGTTGTACATGGACATCAACGTTTGGTGTGGGCTAACAATCCTAGCCAACACATCGACTATGTACACTGGGTACAAGGAAATTCTGTTACTACTGTTCGGGGATTGCTATGACGAATGTTCAGAGCGCTGAACGCTGAACCACGTTGCATGAAGAGAAGACTCTTGTTAGAAATATGTAATCTACACCGGCGTCTCACACAGGACGCCTCATCCACCACTTAATGGCAAAGCGACCACCGTCATTTCGAGTCATGTCAATCGAACGAAGCGGCACTGAGAGACTTGAAATGTGAGGGAATGCACAAAGCACGAGTGATCGATGCTCCTTCCCCCCTTTCTTCGGGTCTAGGGCCCTCAGGGGAGATGGACAAACCTCGTTCTCTGAAATCTTGACTACGCCTTCTGCAGTGGGACTTATTCCTTGTGTGATATTGATCTGCGATCATATTCGAGACGCTAGAGAATGTGGACTCTCTCTTGTTCCGATCTCTTGACACTACCTCGCAAGGTCCAATTGCACTAGAATACCCCACGCGATGGACTGCCGTCAACACTTGGAGGCCGCTACTTCTTGCTGCGATCGCCTTTGAAACATACGTCACTCTTGAGACAATGGCTCCCATCCTTCACGTGGGCAAAGTAAGTCGAGCAAACACCGACGAAACCACTGGCAAACAAAATGGCGAACCATCATCATGTCTCATATCATTGGCACTAAACAAATCGCAGAAGGGCGCTTAAGAATACCTAATCATTTCAGGCTGGGCAGCAATTGCTCTGAGACACCACGTGTGCCGCAGACAAAGAATACGTGATGATTACTTGAAACGTTGCCAGATGCTGAAGACGCCCGTCCTTCACATATGTTGAGTAAACACATTCCTTGAACTTTGAGTCGAGAATCCCTCCACTACGCATAAGTATAAATGGTCCAAAGCAGCGAACGCATAGCTGACTTGGTTTGAAGATCGAAAGCATCTCCTTCCGGCCATGTCCAGTATATCTGTGACAAAGAAAAAGGTTTGTGCAAACAAAGAGCAAATCAGATCTATGCACAATCGGTCTCGACAACTATTGCAATTGAACACAACATCCATCGCTCGAGTCCTCCGATGAACGTTGATGTTGGGGCGACACCCATTCCAGATACGTCCGCCCAAGGTTGGCTGCCATGGCGTGTATTGCGACCTGTCCTGCGACGCCTCGGTCTCGAAGAGTATTTTCCTCCTACTGCGCAACAGCAACATCGAATCGCACAGCCGATCGAGGCCTCAGAATCTGCAGAGCTACGTCGAGGCACACCTCGACCAAAGCTTCGCAAAGCTCAACCGACACATCTGCGATTTCTCTCCAAAGTTCACCACCACAAGACACATAATCAGTGTTTCGAGACCCATCTGATCGATGCTGTCCGACTACATGAACAGTTACGACGACTTGAACTTGAAAGAGAGGAAGATGAAGAACGATACCATTCGCTGCATTCTAGAACTATCAACTTCATGGCTCAGACAGCGATCCTTGAGGAGGTCAACTTAGACGATCTGCACAGAACTGTTGAGGACTATCGACACCATCTAGCAAAGTGTGAGGAACAGAAAGCAGAATGCGTTCAAACGCTCGAAGCTTGTCAAACGAAGATCGAAACGGTACATTCCAATCTCGGACGCGCGATGCAATCAGTCTTTGCGACTTACAAGGATTGGGCATACACACCTTCAATGAAGCTACAGGTGGATTTCTCATTCAGAGTTACACTGGTCAAGTGCCACGGCTACGCTCAACAGCTGCGACGACTCGAGGCTGAATACGTTCAACTGGGTCAAGAACGTCATAAAAGCGGCATTGATCGGAAGCTTTGGGTGAAGACGATGAAAGAGGCTACGAGAGCATTGAATTCCGCAAGATGCGCATATCGTAAGGTGCAAGAGGAGTTCTTATCAAATCATGCTGCATCAGCACTGGCAGATCGAGCTATTTTCCCATACGAACTCAGTACCCGCAACATTGCCAAAATTCCCGAATCATTGGCGGAGGATGAGGATCCATTGTCTTCCTTGAATGGTGATTTCGAACACCGCTCTCATCGACTTACTGCCAGTCCAGCAGAACAATGTATACCGGCGATGGATCCAGAATTCGTACTTCTTGTCAAAAACTTTCGCGATACAAAGGAGCAAGTAGAAGATATCCGCAAACGTTTCAAATCCCTACAGGATGATTATGCAAGGTGAGTTTCTACATGAAAAGTTCTATGTCCACGCTGACCTCTTTGGTGGTTTTTTAGATGCTACGGTGAATGGAATATCGTCCACCGCGGCAAAGCTCCTTTCGAAAACGTATATCGCACTCGAGACACGAATCAGAAATTCCGTGATGTTGAGAGAGAACTCATCGCTCGGTCGGACGTGGTGTTTCCTCAACACGATGCGAATCGAGCTAGGATTTCAGAGTATATCGAAGATGTCGCTCCGCAACCTTCTGATTCGGCGAGTACGTTTGAAGCACAATCTAGTGACTACAATTCTGAAAGCGAAGCACCGACTGAGCGGCGTCATCGTTTAGCGAATGTGAAGCCAGCGAAGGTCAGAGCTTGGCAACGTGGTGTGGTCAGGTCGTATAGGAGGAGTCTGGATCCGAATGAGTATCGCTCAATACATTCGAGTTCGGCTGATGTGAGGCCTGCGTATTCTTTGAAGAATTATAATTCGTTTGATCGGGAGAGCATTGAGAGGAGGCGAGTCAGGTTGCAGAAATGGAGAGAACGGATGGGGTTTGCGAGGAAGGATGCGGTGCTGGATCGAGATAGATTTCTGAGGTGGGAGGCAAGGCGGGTGCTGGCAAGTGTGGATGTCGTTGGCGCTTGAGATGAACATGCCAGCATATTGAGAAGACATATGCCAATGCTCTCGGAATTCCACCTATCCAAATGTGTCAATGTTATTTGCTTCTTTGCTCGTAGGATTGAGGTGTCCTTGGCATGTTGCAGCTCTGCTGTCGGTCGGTCGATACCTATTTCGTGTGGCGAAGCGTTTGAGAATCTGCTGCCTTTGCTTGACTTGCAGGTGAGAATGCGTATCACATATCCGTGGCGCAAAATTGGCGATGTTGTAAATGAGAAGGTGTCGTTGTTACTGTTGCAATCAAGAGGGCTGAGGCGGCTTTGGTCTTCTTGCAGGTGATGGAGTGGTCTTCGTGACGGCTATTCTCATTCGTTTGGTGACAGCCTGATCGGTAAAGTGCTGCTGTCGATGTTGTGTTGGATGTGACGGCGACTTGGGGTGTTTCTGGAGATGCTGGAGTGTTCTTCGCGGCTACTGCTTGGATCTTGTCGCAGGTTCGCAGCAGATGGATATGGCAGGCTGAGTGCGATGGCAGTGGTGGTGCTCGATGAGTGATGCATATCATGCGACAGTGTGTGGAGCATGCTGAACTCCGTGAGGACTCGCTGCGCGTTCTGGAGTTGCTGTGGACGGTGCGCCAGGTGTTGTTGAGGTGTTGTTGCTCCCGATCCTCGCACCTGCCGCTGCTGCCTCGCCGTTGCCAGGCCAAACCTCACCTGCATCCACTCATGAACCATCATATTCATTCTCAAATTCCCCATCAGCCAATAAGCGGCTTCTTAACGAATAGCATAACCAGTGTGCTCTATAGTACTCGTCTACCTCACCCGTTGCGACCTATGGTATACCACTCGGTAGGCTCATCACAAGCCGAAACTATTCAACAGTCGCGATTTAGCGAGGATTGAAGATGTTGAATGTGCTCTGTAGTGACTCGTCTACCTCACCCGTTGCGACCTACAGTATAGCGTTCAATCAGGTAATGCTGAAATCAATCATGCGATCAAGGGCCTTGCAGCTCGAGCTTTTTTTTTTCTGAAAAGTATTTGGATCTGACATGAGCTGAGCTGACTGCGAACATGATCTATTTCATCAATGTTCATTTTCGATCTTTTGATTCATTCTTTTTGCTGTTGATGATGACTTGTAGGTGACCATTGAAGCTTTGAGTTTCGAAGCCGCAGCCTTGCTGGACGAACTTCTCGCGCACATCTTGGCAAGCTTAATGCGGCACGTCAGACTGAGGTCTGACTTGCACTGAATGATTTCATGCTGCTTTTCGCACGTGTTATGCTTTTGCTGCGTGCTGATATGCGAGAAGATCGTCCTTGCCAGACTGAACATGTGAAAGCTTGGCGCGCCCCACATTTTGTCTTGAGTGGAGTCGTCAAGGTTCACGCCAGACAGAATCTTTGGGATGCACTCAGAGCTTCGAGGAGTGTAGCAGATGCTGATCTGGTCTTGCAGTGCTTGACCAAAGGTGTTGAGGAGAGGTGTCGTGCTGTGATACGCTGGGACGTGAGCCAGATACATGTAGGTGTTCGAACATTCCACTTGCTCGCCACAGCGGACTCCAATAAATGAAAGCTGCCAGGAAGTCGCAAGAATCCGCGCATCGCCGTGGAAAGCGGCTAATGTAAACTGCTCATCATATTCATCAAAACTATGCTCTTGATCAAACAGTCATGATGCGAACCTCGAAGATACCCAAAACGCCACGCTAATCGCAAGAAACCATAGCACAATTTCTCCTCATGCGCCTCGTCTCAGCGGCCGTTCAATCTGTCGTATCGTATCCATATTCATATCATAAATCTCCAACTCCTTTTCCGTTTCACGAAACGTTCGCGTCCTCCTCACCCTCCTTCCCACCCAACGTCCCACTACCAGTAGCAGCAGTAGTAGACCCACTCTCCTCCGCCAACATCTTCGGCATACCAAGTTGAGCCTGGAACTGATGCCAACAATTCGGTGCTTGAAGCACATACTGCATCATAGAAACCCTGAACCGGTTCCTGTAATCCTTGGGAGACGTGATCGTGGGTTTGTTCTTGCCGCGATCTTTGATCCAAGATTCTAGTTTCTTGTCCCAAGTATACGTTCTGATACAGTCGATGATGCCCACGACGAGCTCTTTGCGAGCGTCATCAAATCCGGCCATTAAGGAGTAATCCATGACGTTTTGCTTACAGAGCCATAATGTGTCGTTGAAGACTGAGGCTTGCAGGAGTTTGCGGGAATGCTCACGAACGAATAGTGGGGATTCGAAGATTGTTTCCACCAGGTTTTCGTCGAGCAGGACTTCGTCGGCTTGGCCTGTAGATTCGATTTTGCGGTTTCGCATGGAGCCTTTGAGGTCGAAACGTCGGTTGGGGTTGCGTTCGTAGAAGAGGTTCTCCATGACCAGGAGATAGTAGCTGAAGTCGACGCCTGTGGCTGGATTGCGGATGTTGACTTGGAAGAGGCCGAACATTTTCGCGATGACTGATGGAACACCGTGGAAGAGGGTGTAGGACATGAAGTTGAAGTAATCGGGTGCAAACTTGGTGAAGGCTTTCAGTTCAACCTCCTGCAGAGACTTGATGATGAATCTATTGTCCAGAGTTCGGAGGAAGAGAGACTTGGTCTTGCCGCCTTTCGAATCGAACTTGAGGCAGCGCGACATGCTTTCCATAAATCGGTCCGCTACACCACACTTGCGCCTGAGCGCATCGAACGACTCTGCGTAGAAGATCTTGCAATTTGCCTTGACAGCTCCGTGAGCGAAGGAGTACTTCATGTGCGTGCCTGTATCACTGAGCAGGTTGGCTTCAATGTCGGTGGTGAGGATCTCTTCCTCCGTCAGTGGGCCTGTGCTGGAATGAGAAGCGGTATGCTGGTGTCCGTGTTTGTACCGCATGTGCTCGTGACCATGGCTATGCTTCGAGAACGGCTGTCGACTGGGCTTATTGCGGAACTGTGCCTCCTTGGCTCGGTAGTCTGCACATGCTAAGCTTAGCGCAATGACACTTGAGGGTTCATCTTCGCGCACAATGATGTCGGAATCCTCGAAGACGTGCTCAGTAGGATGTAATGGATACTCCAAGTTGGCCCATCCGGATGCGGATCGCTTGCTCCAAAACTCAGCTAGGTATTTGAACCAGACATTTTTCCTGTGCTCTGGAATAGTAAGCTCAGATCCAAGATCCAGTAAATCATGACTGCTCGTTACAGAGCCGCTGTTAGGGTCCGACACATCTCTCTTACGACCAGGCGTGCGCTCATGGTCGGTGTCGCTGGCCTCCGCATCTGTTGCATCCGTTAGCTCGCCAGGAACGATGTCTGCGCCAGGTGCTGCTCCAGATTCCTCATCTATTGGCGGATTTGGCCCCGATGCAAACGACTTCTGATCGCTGTCAACGAGGGGCAAGTCCTCTGGTTGGTTTCTCGCAGCTTCTTCCTCAACTCTGCTTCTAGCCCGTTGGTCTAGTCTTTCTTCTTGCTTCTTCTCGCCAACAGCGTCAGCTGCATTCGAGTAGATCTCCACTACAGGCATTGAGCTAGCAAGTGGGTTTGCGCGGTTGTGACGGCTTCTCATATCTCGTTGTCTGCGTTCTTTCTTCCGTGCCTCCTCGAATTCACGAGACATTTGGTCGAAATGCTTGGCTAAGGCTGAGACATGCGACGAAATTTTGTGACCCTCGCCGTGGTCTTTGAAGGGTATGCTGCGGGGGATGAGGGAAGGCGCAACTTTGCCAACTTTCGTCGCAAGACGTCCCATATTACCAATGCGATCAGAGATTCGATGTTCTAGTGAGGGCTTGTCGTGACCTGGTGGATGTAAATGGCTGTTGTCATTCGCCACAGCATCAATGCTGTGGTCCACATTCAGTTCCTCGCCATTACGGAGAGCGTGAGCTGGATGACCAGGTGAAGAGGTGGCACGTAGCAGTGGCGGCGCTATTGGACGAGGACTCGCGTCCCTCTTTCGCTGCCCATCTGTCTTCTGCAGATCGGATAGTCGCGGTATCTTCGACTCGTTCTCCACAGCATCGGGTCCACCAGCAGCACGAGTGCTTCTAATCGCCTCGATTCTTTCCAGCAAACCTGAGCTTAAAGGCTTCGGCTGTGTGGCAAACGGCTCTTCTCGATCACTAGCATCCTGCTCGGCAGTGTCAGCCAAGGCCAAGGAATGTAGACCCTCATCAGTGTTTGTAGCACGTGAGGGAGAAGCATGCGAGGGTATCGCGAGATCCAAGTGCTTGACATCCTCTCTTTCCACCACTTCTTCCAGCTCCTTCCTTGGTGTTTGCACTCGTGTCAGCTGAGGACCGAGCGTCAGTTCGGATTCATTACTGGTTACTGGCTCCAACTTCTCATTTTCTGCAGCCTTGTGCTCCTCGACAACAGAATACATAACGTCTTGCGCCTTCTCTTTCAGTAGCTCATCCTGTGTGGCTTGCCTTGAGACTCCAGGCTTCTTGCGCACGAGCATTTCTGTCCCGTCCTCAGTGTCAGAGCCAACTTCACTCCCTGCAACGCTGACGGCGGGCGGCTGCGATTTGAACATTTGTTCAAGCTGCTGGGCAGCAAGTTTGCGAATGTCACCTTCTGAGGGAAAGTAATTCTTCTCAAATTTCTCAAACTCGCCATCCCACCAGATCGCCTTTTCGTCCATGAAACGAAGCGCTCGATTCAGCGGAATCAGCTCGTAATACCTGCTGGTGGCATATTTGAGCTGCAGCTTCTGCAGAAGATCGGCATGATCCTGTTCTGCCACGGACTTTAGATGATCAACCAGCTCGTGGGCTTCGGCAGCAGTCTTCTCGTCGAGGGTGTCCACATTGATGGTCTCAAGACGTCGCCGAATGCTATTCGTGAATGCCTCGAGCCGCTGTTCAAAGTGGGTGTACTGCTCATTCTTCACTGTAAGGTCAGCCTCAACTTTCCATGTCACACGTTCTCGCGGCACGACGACATCGTATATGTCAACAGGATCGTATTGCAGGCGGATGACAATGTCCTTCAGCCCGAAACAACGCACAAAGTCCCGGTGGATGTCGTGCTTGCACAAACCGGCTCGCGGGTGCAGCTTTGAACTCCAGAAGCTGAGCTCTAAGTACTTGGCGAAGCTGTATTTCCAGGTATGGTCGCTCATTTGCGTCACTGTCGTCTCTTGGCGACAGATCCTACACGTCGACCACATGAGTATGATCGAATCATAACCCTGCATCTTCGCAGGCTGGCGGGACAAGCTGACAGTCAGCTGTCCGTAGCCATGGACATACTGTCTATGATGGTCCAGCATTTTCTTACCACACTCATGACAAGTAGTACTTGCGCCATAGGTGAGGTCCTCGATGTACTGGCCCAATGTGATGTCTTCGTCATGATTCGGTTCCGTGTTTTGGTAAGAGGCGTAGAATCCCATGCCAAGAAGCCCCGGGCCAGAGCACGGCGCGGAGGTGATGCTGCTGACGAGCGAGTACAAGACCATGATCTTTTGATGTGAAAATGGATCGAACGGATCAAGCTTGCCATCGAGAAATGATTGCCACTGACGCTCCTGTGTCTCAAACATGTGCTCCGCTTTCTCGAGCTGAGCCTCGTGCACTGCATGCAGATATTCGCGAACAGCCTTTGGAAAGTCCTTCGAGGCGGGTGCATTTACCATGTCGGGTCGCACCAAACTGAAGTGCTCGCTAATATTGCTCTCCGGCTGGTCTTCGCCCTGCTCATCAGCGGCAGCATAGGTGTCCCGAAGAATTTTGTAAGTAGTCAATCTTCGCTCCAGATCTCGTAATTGCGTCAAGATGTAGGGCTGCATGAATATCACAAATGGCGAAGCCGACAGAATTCGCTGCCGTGTCTTCTTCTCATATTCATCATACTTGAAGACATGGTCGCTGCCACCTTCAATCTCCTTAGCAAGGGTTTGATTGATGGTCTCTTGCTTGATGTCTGGATTTGCGATTCCATTGATCGGATTATCGTGGGCTTCGATCTGACTGTGTGCCGTTGCCGGTACCGAAACGAAAGAGTCTCGGAGTAGGTAGTTCTCCAGCTTCAGATTGTAGGCCACGTAGCACATAAATTCTGCAATGCGTTTTATGATGCGCAAAGTCTTAGTGTCGCCGCCTCTGAGTACAACCGTACACCCAAGATCCGGCTCACAACCAGACAAGTATATGTATGTCTTGCGATGACCTTCGGCAACATACGTCTTCACTTCGAAATTCTCGCAATATCCCAATCGTGAGGCATCGATTGTGAGCTTGTCGATGGAATTGATCATGACAGTCTCGGTCACTCGAGCAACCGCTGCAAGAACGGACTCCTTGATGTTGTATGCAACAGTGATGCCTCGCTCTTCCAGCAAGTGAAGGGCTCGGCCAGAAATGTGCTTCTGCACCAGGACCACATGTGGATTGAGCTTCGCAATGCGACCCACAATGTTTGCAAGGTATTCTTGTTCTTGCGCGATCACAGGTTCCAGGCTCATGAAGTGCGACTCGTGCCTAGCGTACTCGATTGCGAAGCCTAGAATGAGTATGCGCGGATGACTGATGGATCGAGCCATGGTCTTCAGAGCGATATTTTTGCTGAAGACGATACCAGATACGTATGCTGTATCCCCAGGACGCCCACCTGGGACTTTCTTCAGTTTTATGTAATGTCGGATGTCCATGTCATCGCCCTGCTGCACATCAGGTTCCACGTCATCTGTGCATCGCATCAGAATGGGTACGAGCGCTTTCTGCCATGCGTGCGGGTTCGATACGTTGTGATCCTTCAGTAGCTGCGACAGCAATTTTTTGACGTGCTCATAGCTAGCAGGGTATAGCTCCAGATCGTCTTTCGGCTGATCGTACTGCATGCTTGAGCTTGAGATCACCCTCGCATGCGTAGATTCCGTTGTTACAAGTGGCGACGTAGGCAGAGCGTGATGTCCGTCAGTTTCTGCTGTGCCCAAGAGTAGGTTGCTGCGGCTGCGTCTTGGCGAGGGGCGGTTGAAAGTCATCGAGCCGTTGCTCATATTTCGATTGCGCTTCAATCTGGGCGTGCCTTTGTCTTCATCTTTGACATCGTGTACACTTGATGGTGCAACACGTCGATCCGTGCCTCTAGATCGCCCCTTGCGTATTGCAGTCGTAAAAAGATTGCTGAAGCCAAGCTTTTCCCGATCGCCGGGAGAGGCAGCGTGACCGTCGCTAACAGCCGAAAGCATGTTTGGCTGTTCCTCGTCCTCTGACCCATCGTCCGAGAGAAATGCAGCCAAATCAGGATCAATGACATTGTCGTTGTGGAACGTTGGCAGTGCTGGCTTCTTCTCGAGATGCTCGCTCCCATGCTGCTGGTGAAATGGCCCACGCTCAGCATCGACGCTAGATCTGCCCAGACGTGTCGGTTGATGACGAGAGTGCCGTCGACGATGGTGACTGGAAGACCGGGGACGTCTACTTAGAGAAATGAGAGAATGTGACGAACTCGGACGCGCCAGTACATGCGTCGGCTGTGCATCGAACTCAATTACAGCCGATCTCCTCTTCGCTTCTCGATTGCGCCTTGAGACTGGAATACCGATGGAAGGAGTCTGGACTTCAGTATCCACTCTGCTGAAGGCGGGTCCATCGAAGCGTTGTATGGCAGGACTGCTGTCATAATTCTGCACCATAGGGCTTCGCTGGTAGTCATCATCGTCTGAAAAGACAGTGGAGTCGTCATCGCCAAAGATAATCTCTTCGCAAGGGTTGCACAGTCGGACGGTGCCTGGAAGCGCAAATGGCCTGCCTGGGACTAGTGTTGTGCACTTAGCATCAAAAATTTGTCCACAGGTCCTGCAGTGATGCTTCCGTCTGAATGTAGAAAAGCTCTGTCCACATGAGAAACAAACCTTTGCGTTCTCATCCTTCATCCAGAAGTCTTTGGCCAGGACTCGGCGCTTCAGAGATGTGATACTTGAGATGTTCAGCGAGGATGAAGCACTTGACATAGGCTTCAGGCCGGTCCTTCGACGCTGTAAGGCTGAGTTCAGATTCGGAGATGGTTCCAGAGTAGGCTTACGGACCGGTGGCGCCATGGAACTTGACCTGGAATCAGGCTCCGATCCATCCATAGTGGATGAAGCACGAGATGGGTCGAAGCCAGGCAGGTGAGAAACGCCAGCTCTCGGCATCGGCGGCCGGTCAAGGCTCTGTGGCTCTTTCGCCGGGGCTGGAGTCGCTTTACGAGGAATGTCATTCACCAAAATCTGAGTTGGGGGAGGTGCCGGATCGTCCACGCCGTCCGCATAATCTGAGTCATCGATTGCTTCATCGTCCTCCATGTCTACGCGCTTGAGATGCTCGGGCCGATCAGTAATAGGAACTTCGTGGTGCGAAAGTACACGCGCCAATGCATCGGTGGCTATCTCACTGCGATCATTGTCCATCCATGCACTGCGCGCCTTATCCAGATCCTCCTTTGTGGGCGCATCCTGAGCAGTACGCGAAGGCTTTGGAGCATGGACTGGGATATCTTTAGGCACCATCACCTTCAAGCCCTCAGCTTGTCTCTGCCGAACTTCATCGGATGGTATCGGCTGTCCATCTGCGGTATGTAACTTTGGCGTGCTTGCCTTGACTTCGGAAGACTCATTGCTTTGGAAACTACGAACGTTTGGGGAAGCTGGGACGCTCAGAGTGTGAGCAGACTGAGTCTCCGTCGCTGGCTTCTTGATAGTGAGATTCCTGATATCGGGCCTTGAAGCGGCTGGAGAGGAGGACTGCTGTGACACGACGTCCAGCGATTCCTTTGATTCGCTGCTCTTCGGCCTGCTGACCTTGGCGCTGCTACTGTCTCTTACAGGCGCAGGAGCACTTCCACCACCAACCACACTCTGCCGCAGCTTGTTGTACAATCCTGTAACTCCATTACTGACAAGCTCTTTGGCTCCTCCACGGCTTCCTTCGCCGTCGAAGTCATGGAAGGACGTCAGCCCTACTGACTTGCACTCGTTCGTGTGTATATCGTCCAGTGCTTGCTGCAGCACATCCTTGTCGACCTCTTTCCGCGAAGCTATCGAGGCCAACGAGCCTCGACGCGATCTAGCGCCAAGAAATGGTATGAAGGTGTTCGAAGTCGCAGGCGAGCTGGTTTCGGGAGGTGCCATACTGGGCGGTGTGTCCTTTATCGCCCTCGTCGAGCATCTCGAATATGCTGTATGGCTATCGTGGACTTTGAGCTGTCCAACGCATCTGCTAGAGCGAGTCTCCTCCGCGGACGTCAAATCAACGTGGTGTGAGACTCGTGTTTGCTGCAGCAGGCGTGGCTTCCATGCATGTCGCTGCTGCCAAGCCTGCATATGACGCGCGATCCAGCTTGCCGGATCCGAGCCGGGATCCGAAGACGCTAAACAAGATCACCTCGCGACGCGTTCCAACTCCACGACAGCAACCTCACTCACCACACTTCGCACTCGCGGACCACATCAACCACTTACGTTTCAGCACTTTTGGTCGAGACACATCGGCAGTCAATTGATCGACGACCCAGCAATGCACGCACTAGATCCACCGCACCTTCAGCAGTATGGCGCCAAAGTCACTTAAGGTGTGGCTCGCCGACTACATTTGGGAGGAGATTTCACATGTTCTTACCTGGAAGCAAGGATTGGACGACGGTATTAAGGCTGATCCTGATGCTCGATTCAGCGACGATGGAAGCAACTTTCGCAGCACGTCTATGCCTCCGGATGGCTGTGACGTTCAACTAGTTCAAGTCCTATCGTCTAAGGACACAGTCATTGGCTTTGTTTCCGATGGCGCTACCAAGGTGAAGGCGCAGTTTTCGGATGAGGCTGTGGCGGCTTTCGAGGAGGCAACCGATGAGTCTCTAGATGTGGAAGTCACGGGCGATGTCTTCCAGATCAAGAAGGTCACTGTGGTGAGCACACCATTTGGTCCAGCCGACGGCTTCGTTCAGCTCAACATTGAAGAGCTCTTCTACAAACATCATTTACGCAAAACAGTCGGTGATGCAAAGCCCATCGAAGAGAATGAGAACATTCGACTACTCCTCGAGAATGTCAAGACTATTCGTGTGCCGCCTATCAAAGACGAGCCTGAAGAAGTCGAACAGATCCAGCCGCCACGTCCACCTCCAATAGAGATCGACGATGACGACGACATACGTCCGTATCAAGTACCTCAGACGCAGCCATCACGGCGGAGTGGACCTTCTCTTGCACGCGATGGATTTGAAATCGAGCGAGGTGTCAACCTGGACCAGCCAATGAAGGCAAACCAGCTCTTGGAGCTGATGGGCAAGCCAAAAGCCAAAGTGACTCCGCCGGTAGCATCGAAGACGAGACCCCTGTCTGCGCCGCAGGTCGCACGAATGCTCACGGCCGCGCGGAGCGAAGAGAGACCTGATGTGAGCATGCGCAATGCCTCACCTGAGCCCACAGCCGCTCCCGCAGCTTCTAGGGTGCCAAGCACTGCAATGGTTGCGGAGACACCTGTCAAGCCACGTCCGACTCAGAGCGACAATATGAAATATGGCCGTCGCAAGATCCCAGACAACCAGCGCAAGCTCCTCGAAAGTGCTTCATCCTGGCATCCAACCCCTCCCGGCCGTACACCAGTCCACCCAAATGTTCCAATTGAGCTGCTGTCCAAATGGAATGCCGAAGCATCAGCTGGAGCGCAGAAGCCATCGCAGTCCACGGCCCCGGCGAAGCCACCTTCTCAGGCTGCATCTCAGGAAAACGACGCTGAATCTTCATCGAGCTCCTCAGACGATACCTCAGAGTCGGAGCGCGAGATCACTGCTGAAGACTGGCCTGCCTCGCAGCAATCGATTATCTCTCCTACACAATCACCCGCCAAGCCGCCATTTCGTCGTCCGCCACCTCCGTCAAGCGCTGAGGAATTGGAGATCGCCGCTCCACAGCCGCTCCCTCGCGAACCGAGAGCTATGCGCTCACCAGCGCAAATGGAGCGCCATCTGCAGCAACACCCGATTGAGCGGCAGCGAAAGCAACGCGAGGACTTCTTCCACCGTGACAGACAACGTGAGCGTGAGTCTAAGCAGAGTGGGTAAAACTCACCTTCACTTTCTATCACATGAAATCAAGCTAACATCATTTTTAGGCCGGAGATGAAGACGGAAGTGAAGGAGTTCTACGATGCATGGCTCGATGTGAAGGAAGGGAGGGGTAACGCTTTTCATGTGAAAGGCTCACTTCGGCGCGCGCCTGCCAGTGTGGATGTACTCAGTTGGAAGTTTAAATAGACTCAGTTTCGCCGAAATTGAGAGGCTGCTTCCGCTGTGATATTGGCTTCCAAGGCGTCCACGTCTCAGCTCGAATATCTTATGCTTGTGTTGGATCTGGAGTGGCGTTGCAAGGTGCTTGCAGGTGAGCCTACTAATAGACCAGGAAGCTCACCTGCCAGAGGCATTCCGGTACTAACTCTTCTCTAGTATACTGTCCAAGCATGCTACATCGAATCTGGAGCGACATAAACTAGTGGTTACTCGGAGCCAAGATTCCGTACACGGCTTCGAGTGAGCTCACAACAACAACAACTTCCTCACCTGGAAGAGGTGTTGCGGATGCCAACTCATCTCTAGTATGCTCTCCAAGCATCGCACTTCAATTTTCGAAGCGCCATAGGCGATTCCACAACTCGGAGCTAGCCACCGAATTGCACATTGTGTGAGAGCTTTCAAGAAACACTACAACCTCACCTGCAATCGAGCACTTTGCAGATCTGGATATCTCAATGGACGGACTCACCCGCGCCGGTCGTGGACTCTGCAAGCTTGAAAAAGAGACATGCAAACATCTCGAGAGGAAAGCGACCACATCTTTCACAGCAGAGAGGTGGAACATCGACCTGGTTTCGAGCATGCGCTCGTTCGACAACGACATGGGGAACACAGGACTCAAGAAGCCATTCGCAAGCAACAAGATACTCACCTGCAGTCGAGCACTCCGCACGCAGGGCTGTTGCCATGCAGTCCATCTCGAATTTAGAGCGTGCTGTGCTATTGGAAGATATGCAGTTAATCTTCAAGATTACTTCAAGTGAAGGCCTTAACACTTCACCTTTGAATGAAAGTCGTGGTCTCTCTTCTGCAGGCCTTCGACTAAGCATTCAGTCTCAGATCTAGACATCTACCCGCCCGTACTGCTGTTCTTTGAGAAGGCATTCGATGTGAAGAAGCTCGTGAAGTAGAGAGTGTGGTCCAAAGTCTCGTATGTGATAAAGACGACACTTCTGAGGCGTATGTTGATCTAGAGAATGATGTCTTAATCGCATCGAACATCGTTAAAGGCACCGATACACTTGCGACTTCCAAGCCATTCGATCTCTTATTGTATCAGTATCGGATAATAGCCGACAAGAAGCGAGTCGCTCTCGCTCGTTTGCGATTCCTTTAGCAGTACCCGATAACGAACCGGGGTACTATCAGTGACGAGTAATGTGATCGAACACGGAGCTGGCATGAATTCTTGGCTATGAGTGGTTTCGTATACTTCATGAGGCATGCTTTGGTCAGTCAAAGCCGTGTACGTCAAGTAACTGGAGGCGTTTGAACCAAGTGGTGAACGTCGGGCAGGTTGGCATGCACGATGAATAGCCAAAACCGTACAGTCTCGATAGCAATCAACGTGCACCAGATGGTCTCAAGCGCCTTAGAAACCATGACAACAGTCGTTCATGCTGACTTTCAAACAATGGATGTGGCAAGTGTACACGCCTGGGAATAAATTTCCTGTTCTCGTGTCTACGTCCCAGTGGAGAGAGGAAACCCCTGGCGGTACTTCAAATATCTGTCAACTTATATAATACTTGAGAGAAAAAGCCACCACAACTCGCTCTTTCATATTTTGATCTCTTCATTTATGTAGTACAACGAATCCATTCCATGGAACCGATTACTTTGCATGCAACCGCCTCAAAACATCAGCCTCAGCCTCACTCCTCGCCAACTTCAATTTCAACTCATCCCTTTCCTTCTGCATAGCAGCAAGAGCTTCCTCCAATTCCGTAACGCGATCAACTTTCCTCTGTCGATAACGTCTCGCAGCCTCGGTATTCCTTTGTCGTTTACAGACTTTGGATTCGCCTTCGGAGGAAGGAGAGTGTCGAGCAGTCGTGGATTTTGAGGATGAAGATTTGGTGTTGTTGAGGTTTGGTGATGGGAAGAGGACAAAGTCCGGAGATTGTTGTGCTGAGGAGTGGTCTGAAGATGAGTATGTGTTGGTAGTTGGCTCGGTGTTCCAAGAAGAAGGTGAAGGATCGTAAAAATCTCCTACTGTCCCATCCATCATGCTCTGTAAAGCAGCAGGTTCCATAACATTCGAAGTAGCAGTCAATGGCATAATGCCGTCGGTAGTAGTAGTAGAGGTATCCAGTAATCTATTATCCGTATCGAGAAACTCAAAATCCAGATGTGATGGTGTCGTTAACGTCGTAAAAGAATCCCAGTCAAACCCCGTATCGTTGAGATACGTCTCCTCGAGACTCCACGTTAAATCGGCACCGCTGCTGCTTGCTACAGCAGGCACTTGCTCCTGCGCCGACCATTGTGAGATAAAAAGGTTACGGCGTCTGTAACGCCGACGCCGCGCGAGAGAGGGTCTTTTAAGGTCTGGGAGGTGGGATACGATGTCCCGAGTCTTGGTATGAGGAGAAAGACGTGTACCTGCTAAGGCATCATCTTTCTTATGAATAGACGTGGAATGAGGGACAATGAGAGAGTATGAGTCATTCTGAGCCAGCATCGCTCAGCGCCGGCTCAGCCCTCGGCAGGCTGTCCCAACTGGGCGGATGCGGTGCGACAAAGCCACAACGCTAGCTTATGCAGCACATTTTATGCATGAAAGAAAGTCAATGGCTGAGGGTCTTGTATATGCGACTGTTTCAGACCGGTCGCCGGTATGTTTGATGGCTTGCAGTCTGGCTATTCTGGCCTCTTTGCCCTCACTTCAGCTATAGTCTTACCCTATGCGCCTTCTTCGTACGAGATTGGAGGATACACGCCGCAACGAGCGTTGGTCAGCGTAGACTATGCACCGTCTGCGGAAGCAATGTGTCGATGGCAGCGCCAGAGCGGACGAATCCATTCTTCCATTGAACATCCATCCGAATGCGAATACGCCTCGCCTTCGATCTCCTCGTTGCCCTCTAAATTCATGATCTATGTTTATCTGCCGGCCGTGATCGTCTTCATTATGCTCCTTGATTGCACCGTCTGTCGTATCGCCTCGAGCGTAGCCTGGTTGGATCGTCGGAGGAATCTGGGAGGGGTGGTAGGGCATGGCTATATGTGTAGCACGACAGCGGTGACGCACATAGCAAGCCTTGCCAACCAATGTCAATCCAGCACATCGCGGCGGCTGAGCGCATGAAGCTGTGCTATGGTGCCAATGTGTGCTCGTGAAAATCAAGCATCTCAAGGCTCGGAGCTTGTTTGAGCTGCCACGGTCTTTGTGCGTGCGTTCAAGTCACGGACCAGCCTTGAGAAGCACTACAGTAATCCAGATCCTTCACCCAGTCCTTGATCCTAGCGTCCATCCATCCAGATTCTGACCCTGCGTTCGCACGACCAAGACGCAACTCTCGGCCGATAAAGCAGCCATTCGGACCAAGCGCATACTGGATGCAAGTCGAGTTGACTTCACACAGGGCTTTGCAATCGCCTAAAGTTCTGTTCGTACCTTCCGTCTCCGGTAGATGTTCTTCTGCAGTGTTGTTCCAATCCCTGCGTGTGGATGTGAGGTTTGGCCACACATATTGCTTGAAGACATCGCGATGGTGTAATATCGGACTGTCCCTGCTGTCCCCGAAGAAACTGCGACCAGAGCTGCTGAGGTGCTTTTCGCGGATCCAGTCCTGCTCAAATTGAAACAATGCTCGGACTTCATCTGGACTGAAGTGGTGGTAAGATAGTGCAGGCAAACACCAAAGCTTTCTCTCAGGCTTCGTCTCTTTCCAGTCCATCAATGACGGGTTCCCTCCTTGAAACATAGGCCAAGTCCACGTCAGCTCTACACCATTGTCATGTAGAGCTTTGCCCAATATGCAATCACCAGCCCAGTGACCTGCTGTGTATTCGTGCCACTCAGACTTCCGCGTACGATAAGCTTCAACACCCTTTTCAAGCGCTGGCCTCGACAGCACAAATGCAGACCCGCCATGGGCGAACACATCGTTCCCAATCTGAACCTCGCTGCCAAAATATAGCGGCTCGCTTGGATCGAGCTTGCCAAGCCATTGGATCAAATTGCTCCATACCAAATAAGTGTCAGGCTCCACGAAGACATACCAGTTCTGATCCGGATACATTGCAAGCGTCGAATTCATCATGGGTAGGAACTTCCACTTGTCCAGGCGCCATCCAGCGTTGTCATTCTTGCCAACTGGTCCGCTATCGTAACTATTCTTGCCAGCAAGCTCAGACTCATCAAGCCCCGAGCGACCAACTTTTAACACATGTTGGTAGTGCTCGAAATCGACGTTCGTAGTCTTGATCTCGTCCTCCACATTGGCGAGAACATCATGCACTTTCCAGCCTCTGAAGTCCTCTTCATAGTCCGAAAAAATGACCAGGTTCTTATAGCACAAGAAAGTCGTATTCAGATGCGCTGGCAGCTTGTCCTTGATTTCGGTCGCTCCCGTGCGCATCACAACGAGCACATCCTCGCCACCTTGCAGCGCATGGCAGGGCAAACTTTCCGAAATGGAGTCCAAATCAGCCTTGTCCGCATTGGAGCCGTGAAAGGCATCGGACAAGCCAGTCGAAATAGCAGCATTGCTTGCTTCCCCATATTTGCCTTGATCAAGTCCAGCTTGTGAATTCGTGGCTTGTTGAGGATGTTGTGTTGTCCGCCATTTTGTTGGCAGAGCGGGGAAGGTGCCGATGAGATGCAGAAAGAGCAAGAATGTGAAAGTGAAGGCCACGAATATCACCGCCTTGGTGCTGCGTGGCAGGCTTAGCAGCATACTCGTTGCCAAACCTGTGCGACGGATGCCGAGCCTGTCGCGAAGCTTGAATTGATCGCGTTGACGCGAGGGAAGAAGTGAAGAAGAAGAGCTCGAAATCAGCGAAGAAGTGGTGTTTACGACACCTGGTCGCGTTATTTCTCCGCGCTGACAGCCCTTGTAGATGATCTTGCGCCAGCGTCAGGAGAATGGATGGATGTTTGATGCGGCGCTCAACGCAATTGACCGGGTGTCACAGGAGCTGCGCCCGACAGTTTGCTGGCGTCTCTGGTGCAAGCGGTTGGAAAAGCCCCACTCCAGACGGCTCGTATTCTCATCTTCACCAACTCTCCATTCAATTGATCCAAGTGGCCTCTTTGTGGACAGTTATACATGAAAAGGCTGAGTTGCCATTGCCAACCACAGCCCTGTAGACAAAAGGGAGAGTTTGACATGGCCGAGACAAGGGTTCAGCCTGTGAGATCGCGGAAGGAGACCCGATGAGCTACCGAACAGCTTCCACGCAAGCCTCCGAGGCACAAGTGTTCGGATGCCGCGAGCACATTGTATGCGAAGAGTGTGCTTTGTTTCGAAAAGGCTTCACTGCCAGATTAATTACTCTACTACTATAATACATGCCATCTTACATCGTCAATCGTGACTCCTCGTGAGGAGTGCTTTTGTTATTCCTACAAACCCAACCATCCGGTTTATCCTTCTGTAAATGCTTCCCATCATATGCTCCAATAGCTATGCAAGGATGATGCAGCAGCCAAAATGCGAATACGACACTCATGTCTTCTTTGGCTTACCGCGATCACCTTGAGGTGACTCTTCCTGCGGTCTCCGGCTCTCATGGCCTAGGCAGGTGGTGCCATTCATGGCCCAGTGGCAGATTTTGGCTTCCAGGCGTGCAACCCGGCGTCCATGCCCTGAGCCGCTGCCAGTGGACTGCATCTCAATGCGATGTTTCTGTCTCGGTATCTGTCTCTAGATCGTGCATGTCTTGTCCTTCTCACTCGTCATCCAGGCCACAGTAGCCAGGTGCCGGGCAGGCGGTGCTTGGAGCCATATGGATTTGCCAATATTTCGTGACCTTTGGGTTGCCTTGACGAGGATTGGGATCATCGTATTCCTGATGAGTCACGTCTTCTCTCAGGACAGACTGTCGGTGACCATTGTCGAGGTAATGCAAGAATTGTTGCGAGATTTTGACGTATTGCATGACGCCTTCCCTCGCGTCGATTGTAGATCCGGTAGTCCATGCGAGCAGGAAGGGTTCTATGAGGGGAGCGTCGGTCACGCTAGGGTGCGTGGTGCCTTTTGCTGTCATGAACCATGCGTACTTCTTCTTCTCATCGACTATCTTGCGGACGAGGTCCTTCACAACAGTGAAATGCGGCCGACCCTGGAAGATCGAATGCCTGGCCGACCAAGATTGCGAGTGGACAATAAGCGTGGGCACATTGATATCATCGTTCAGTGGTCCGCTCTGCTTGCCAGGATCCAGTATAATGGCTCCCACGAAAGGCAGGCTTTCAGAAGGAGCACCTTTGAGCGTTTGCAGGGCAAGTGTTGCTCCGTATGAGTGTCCGCCGATAACAACGCGATTCATATTTAGCCTTCCTGTCCATTCTGCAAGATCTTGACCTTCTCCGCGAGGATTGCTTTGGAAGACAGCCCGCCCATTGCCATTGTTGATCTCTCGCAGCACGCGCACCGTCTCTTCTACTTCTGCCTGGCGCATAGCAAGCTGCATGACCTTGAAGTCTGCGATCTCAGGTTTAGGCTCTAGCATGTCGGCGTTGACATGAAAAAGTGGCCTCGGGGACTCTTTCTCGTTCATGATGATTGTTCCAGGCCCGCTCCCATCTCTGTGTTCGATTGCTGCCACAATGTAGCCTCGTGAGGCTAGCTCGGCGCAGTAGTGTGTATAGCTCGTGCGACCTGACGCCATGCCATGGCTGAAGACGATTACTGGAAACTGTGGAAGTCCATAGTTGTCCAGTGGCTGTTCAGCGATGTAGTCGTGATAGGTCTTGACGCTACCGTGAATTGGTACGTCGACATTTGCAGGTATCGTCGTGCTTCCAGCCAGCATCCAGAGCGCGAACGTGAAGACATTGTTTGTAACGGCGTTGTTGATCTTCGCGAATCGTGCATATCCTTCGCCGTGTAATGCGATGGGTTTCGGTACCCAGGGGTGATGTGCGAGACGCGAGGCAGAGCCTTTCACTGCTGGGTAGTATAATGAGAAGAGGACAGTCTCCAGCTCGAAAGCAGGTCTCCCAGTCTCCTTAAAGGTGGCATCGCTAATATTTCGCCTTTTGCAGGGTGCCTCTAAGTCAATGGTGCCAACGTCGTACTCGCCAGAGTAACGAGGTAGAGGATGTGAGAAGAACGGCATTCCGGCGAGTAAACAGTAGCTGGAGTAGAGTGCCACGACAGAGACCAGGACATATTTGACAGTCCAACGCGGCCTGAGCGCGGAAGGTAGAAGTATCATAATGCTGCAATGTTATCATTCATGCATTCTCGAAAGACAAATAGAGACCTCTGACAGACAACGCGCCAGAGAAAACGGAGTTAGCCTGGCCAGCCGATGACGAACAGGGTGTCCCTGAGGCGTTCTCTCCAAACTTTGGGTGGGCGTCACGTCCTAAAATCGGACGCTATTGCGAGGCCCTGCTGCCGACCTTCCCAGCCTGCCGAATTCTCCTCCCGATTGCTGAGAATAAGATCTGTAAGCACACAGCATTTACCACGATTGGCCCTGATATGGTGGTGTGAAGATGCAATGCGACGTCCGATGGCGGGTGAATGAGAAATCTGATCGTTCACCATCGGGGCTGTGCACAACACGTAGGGTCGCCAAGGGCATGGGTACCTGAACTCCTCGTTCAGCGTATTCACGGAGCGACTTGTGGACCCTTTCATTGTGCTTTCGACACAAGCATCATGCTGTGAGTCGTTCGAATTTATCAGGACATATTCAGAAACTTGGCTGCCTGAGCAATGCGTCTGCTGCCGAGAGCGGTGTTGACCGCGAGAATCATTCCTCTTCGATGAGCGCCTACGCTTTCGCAGCGAGAAGCGAAGCTGACATTGAACTCGACCACTTCTTCACACAGCCCTCCTCTCCCATGAGCGGGAATACTGATTCCTGATGACAAAACGAGTTTCCTCCAGTACCATTGTCAAGAATGCATCGCGCAAAAGTGGCCTGAAGCAGAGCCAGACTGGAACGTGGTCGGAAACAGCCTGCTCCGCGGAAGAGATATGACGACGCTGGATGGCCAGGGACTTTTGGACAAGTGCTTTCGTCAGTTGAACCACGAGCTGCGCTTGATACAGTGTTGACGCGTCCACACGGACAAATTCCTCGGTGGTCTGTCGTAGCCACATGCGACATATGGGAGGAAAGCAGAAAGCAACGATTCAGCGAGACGCAATGCTGTGCGATGATCTAGGTCTACAGTGCTCCTTGCGGCGGCCGAACACGTCGAGCGTTCGCTTCGAGAGCTTGTCTATCCGATTCGTGCACTGGATCCTCCATATCAGCCAAGATGCGCTTCAATCTGTCCATCACGAACTCTCTAGGATTGCAATCGGTGTGATCCGAGCCTTTCCTCTCTGCCCCGATGTCATGAATGACGATGTTTGCAAGAACACGATGCAATGTCAAGATGCTCTCATTCACATTCGCAGCATCTGGAATAGGCCAGAGACCAGCGCGAGCGAGACAAAACGTGATGGATCCTAGTATCATGGACTCGCATCTGTGCGGTCCCATAAAGCTGGCGTGTCGGCACCAGCGTGGCTTCTCGTCGACGACCAGGAGCACTTCGGTCAACTCGCGCATGAGATTGAGCATGCTGGCGAGAGTGTTCTGCCGCACAGAGCTTATCCTTTCTGAGGGCGAATATGTTAACGATCACGTCTACGCCAACTACAGCCATTCAAATGACTTACTTCTGAGATCGAGCAGCATAGGGCACCCATCCTCTCCGTCAGAGCAGCCAACGCTCTCCACCAGCATTCGTCTTGCTGTTATTTCGAAAGTCTTCCTTGCTCCAAGCTCGAAGGCTACCCATAATAGCTTCTGGTCTGCTTCTTCATCCTGGGGTCTAGGTTCGCTCACCGCAACCATCCAGCGTGCAGCCCATGGGGCCAATATGCGAGTAGCATCATAATAGTGCGTCAGCATAGTCAGCTCGAAGAGATCGTCAAGAGGTAGCGACGCTGGAATCGTATGCAGATGGGCATGAGCGATGCTTGAGAACAGCTTGAATGCATCAGGATCATCTTCTGGCAGGTCCACAGTCCAGTTCGCAGAGTCTTTTGATTCTGAGAAAGATCCGTATAACATGCTCGATAGTACGGGCGAGACTCTTGCCAAAGTCCTGGAGCAGACCCGGAGTTTCGTTCCTGAGCTTTCAGAGTTTAGATCTTTGCCCACGATTAGAGTCAGGTCTCCACGAGAGTCGCATTCGAAGATGCCATTTCTGCTATCCTCGATGTTCACTGTCTCGCTCTCGTAAATTTGGATGGCCTCGTCGACTAGTGGATCGCTATCTGCTCTAGCCATGGGTAGACGAAGGAAGACGAAGAAAAACGATATCAGTGTGAGTTAACAAAGACCTTGATTACAGACATCTGACTGAAGTCCATCGTACTTGAATTCTCAATACATTTCCTCGCCTCAACAGGAGGTGGCACAGATGCCTGTCAAGATCCACAATGCCAAGGGAAAAGCACTCGTATCCGTTCAGTGGTATATAGACGCCGCGGCTGAACACTTCAACGACGTATATGCGACACAACATTACCACCAGTCACCAAGAATATCCGAATGGAATCAGGAACAATCGCCACAGCTCTAACACGATGAAGATGGACCTTCTTCACCGAGAGCTCCACTTCGTGAACGTTTGTTGAATACGGAAATCTTAGATCTGGTAGTCTGGTTGGCGGTCCCCGCGGACTCCGGAATGTGGGAAATCTTCAGAATCGTTGGACAAGTGAAAGAAGAGATTGCAGATGGACGAAGACTGAGGTGAGCTCAAGAGATGTGGCTGGTCCTCACCTGGGAGCCTCTCACTCAAAAGGCGTCATCCCCGAACGGAACTACATCTACAAAGGTCACTCCCAACCCTCGGGTCACCGCCTACATCCGCCGCGGACGTCCTACCTCCTCCTACCCAAGAATCTCCCCATATACTCCTTCGGCTCTTTCCCTCCATCCTCAAAAGCCTCAGCAAAAGCCTCCACACCCTGCTGAATACCTTCCTCAACTCCCATATTCTTCTCCCATTCCCTCATCAAAGCCTTCTGACTTCTAATAGCCTTCGGCCCCATCCCACAGATCTTACCAGTCCACTCTCTCACAACTTTGTCCAACTCTTTCTCATCTTCCACAACTTCCTCAATCAATCCCCACCTCTCCGCCTCCTCAGCACTAACATGTTCCGCCAAATACAACAACCTCCTCGTCCTCCCCATCCCAATCTGCAAAGGCAACAACGCAGCCTCAACAACACTTGGGATCCCCACAGCAACTTCCGGCATAGCAAACACAGAATTCCGCGTAGCAACTTTGAGATCGCACGATGCCATGATCTCCAAACCCGCACCTAAACACCAACCATTGATTTTCGCTATTACGGGTACAGGTAAATCTCGGATCGCAGAGCAAGTTTCGTGGATTTTTAGAATGAAATTCCTAGCTTCGCTGGAGGAGGTGAGGGAAGCCATAGCTTTTATGTCTGCGCCGCCGATGAAAGAAGGAGATTTTCCTGAGGATGTTGGGGAGCCTGTTAGGATTACTGCGCGGAGATTTTCGTTGGTGGAGAGGGATTGGCAGGTTTGGGTTAGTTGGTCGAGAATGGAGGTGTTGACTATGTTCATTTTTGCTGGGTTGGAGATTTGGATTGTTGCGATTTGGGAGTTTGGGGAGTGGGTTTCGATGGAGTGGCTGACGCCTGGGTAGCCTGCTGTTGGGTCATGGTTGGAAGAGTATGATCTGGTTGATGAAATGATGAATGGCGGTATAGTTGTTCTTGTTGCTGAGCGATGCTGTGATAATGCTCCACGTGACCATCGATTGCAGTCCTTCAGGCACACGCGCATGAAACGCGTTGCCGGGAGGTTGCTATGAGCTCCAATTCGGCGTCTCCACATCGTCGAAGTTCTAGCTTCTGTTTGATCCGGTCGCCCTCGTTGCCGCCCTTGTTTGGACCGGTACCGTCGAAACTGACACCAGGCCTGTTGTGTGCTTGCAGCGGCGAACTATAGGCTATTGTGCGTTGCGCCAAACGAGCGATTGGCCTTGGAGATGACGAGGAGGAGGGCTGGCTGTCAGCGTCAGTAGTGCCGTTCACTTTGCTCCCCGCGCAAGCGACGCGGAGAGAGCTCGATGTCGACCCCGCTTGTTTAACAGGAACAGGTACGCCAAGCGCAGAACAATGTTGTAATATAAACAAAGGTAGCAAGTGCTTTTGTCCTGAGCTTCCTGCGAATTTGATCGAGTTGACAATATTCTGTTAAACAGATTAATTGTTCCTCAAAAAGTTTTGAAAAGAGCATTGCAAACAGTCACTTACAGCCCGCAAATATGGCCGACGGAAAGATGAAGGCATTGCACTACGACGGACCTTTTAAGGTCTCGGTCAAAGAGATTGAAATGCCTAAGATCCAGCATCCAGATGATGCGATCATCAAGGTCACAACCAGCTGCATTTGTGGTTCGGACCTTCATGTACGTTTCCGGCTCCGAACTAGCCAAGTGGGCCATGCAGAACTGACCAGGATATAGATGTACGAGGGAAGGACTGCAGCAGAGGCTGGTCTCGTCTTTGGGTATTGCATGCTATCCAACAATTCGACTTAATCCAATGTTGACAAATCTTGCAGCCATGAGAACATGGGAGTTATCACCGAAGTCGGTCCCGGCGTCACTCTCTTGAAGAAAGGAGACCGAATCGTCCTTCCGTTCAACGTTGCCGATGGAAGATGTCAAAATTGCGAGGAGGGTAAGACGGCGTTCTGCACAGGAGTCAATCCGGGGTTCGCAGGTGTGAGTAGAGACAGTTAAAAGATCGGAGCAACATTCCGGAAAGAGGCCAGAGCTGCTGTTGAAGCGCCAGACTGACCAAATCACAGGGAGCATACGGATATGTGGCCATGGGTCCATACCAAGGTGGCCAGGCCCAGTACCTGAGAGTGCCATACGCAGGTAGGGTTAGCTTCCTCCATCTTAGATCTGCAGCTCACACTGTTTCGCAGATTTCAATGGCTTGAAGCTGCCTCCAGGAACTGAGCACGAAGCGGACTTTGCCTTGCTAGCAGACATTTTCCCTACTGGCTGGCACGGTTTGGTACTTAGCGGTTTCAAGCCTGGGGAGTCCGTTGCGATCTTCGGTGCTGGTCCTGTTGGTCTAAGTGAGTATAATCTCCCAAGGTCATCCACAAACCGATACTAACACGTCCAAAAGTGGCCGCATACTCGGCGGTGATTCGTGGTGCATCCAACGTCTTCGTTGTCGACCAAGTCAAGGAGCGATTAGACCAGGCAGCAAAGATCGGTTGTATTCCTGTCAACTTCCGTGACGGCGATCCAGTCGAGCAGAGTAAGCACTCCCGTCATCAGGTGCTAAGTACGCCATGCTAAGAAGTCGGACAGTCATCAAGAAAAACAATGGCATGGTTGATCGCGCAGTTGATGCTGTTGGATACCAGGCAGTCGATAAGGGTGGAAACAAGGAACAGCCAAACATTGTTCTCGACCAGCTGATCATGGTCACTCGTCCAACTGGAGGCCTTGGTATTCCAGGTGAGCGAACAGCGTCTCCAGTGATTCGTATGCTCGATGCTGATCTCATTTACTCTCTCGATAGGTCTCTATGTGCCCAGCGACCCAGGCGCGCCAGACGCGCAGTCAGGAAAGGGTCAGATCCTGCTAAGTTTCGGAAAGCTGTTCGAGAAGGGATTGTCGCTCGGTAGGTTGCCAGCCACTTCTGCCACTCCAATATCTCTGACTTCTCTTCCCAGGTACTGGCCAGTGCAATGTGAAGGCATACAATCGCTATCTCCGCGATTTGATCATCAGCGGTCGCGCAAAGCCATCCTTCGTCGTCACCCACGAACTCGGTCTCGAAGACGCACCAATGGCATACGACAAATTCGACAAGCGCATTGATGGTTTCTCGAAAGTGTTGTTGCATCCAAACGGTCCTCTCTCGTAGACGCAGGCATAGGCATAAAATGTAGCCAAAGAAACGCCGGAGAATTGTGCCCATTCGTTCACTCCTCCTCTTGCACCACCTTAGCAGACACAATCTTCACCTCCTCTTCCGGTCTATCCTCAGCTCCAGTCTTCACCAATCCCATGCGCTGAACCACACGCATTCCACTCTTCACCCTTCCAAAAATCGTATGTTTCCCATCCAACCAAGGCGTAGGCGCAAGCGTGATGAAAAATTGTGATCCGTTCGTGTTAGGTCCTGAGTTGGCCATACTCAAGATACCTGTGAAAAGCTGCGTCAGCAGCGTCCTTTCATACGTCGCTGCGCTTACTCACCAGCACCAGTATGTTTCAAATCCCCCCTAATCTCATCCTCGAATTTCTCTCCCCAGATACTCGCACCACCTCTTCCCGTACCTGTGGGGTCACCACCTTGAATCATGAAATCTGGGATTATGCGGTGGAAAATCGTGTTGTTGTAGTAGTTACGACTGGCGAGAGTTGTGAAATTTTGACAGGTTTTCGGAGCGTGTTGGGTGTACAATTCGAGGGTTATGGGACCCATTGTTGTTTCGAGGAGGACGGCTTGGGACGGCATGGCGAGGGCTGTTGTCGAGGGAGATTGGTGGATGGGAGGTGGTGAAAGTTGAAGGTGAAGGTGAAGGGCCATCAAGGTGAGCGGAGTACGAAGCGGGAAAGAGCTTGGACTTGGATTCTGCACGGACTCCCGACTTTTTTGCATGTGCACGTGGCAGGAACTCCCATCCTACCTACATACATGTATACCATGTTCGACTGAGCTATGTATATGATCGCAACGCTTTATCACTCAGGTAAGTCCTCAATTTTCACAACACTCACCCAGATATTCTCTTTATTCTCACTATAAGCCACAACAAGTCTCTCCCCAATCTGTACCGCAGTGGGATAGTGGAATCCATAATTCTTATACTTGTCTCTCGTCTCGCGCGCGATTACCGCACTAGCATTCGTTCTCAGAACCCCGATACTACGATACGTTTGCTGCATTCCTCTCGACATCGCAATTGTTAGTGGCTGTCGGCTCAGATCGTCTCTATACACGGGATTGTGTATCAGATAGCGATCTCCGGTTGATAGTGATCCTGGAAATTGTTTCGACTTTGCGTCAGGGATATTGGACGGGTAGATGTCATTGCCGTATTGTGAAAGTATGGATGGGTACCAGCTGCTTCCATTCGGGTCGGCGCTCCATTCTGTCATGACCGAACGAGTGTTGTTCTTCGGCGATTTGTCTTTCCAGAATCTTTGCCAGTAGCCTCCTGTAGGAGAGCTGCTGTCGTTGAGCCAGACAGCGTGGGTCTCCTCTCGCACATTATGGAAATCGTCAGCGGTGTAGAGCTTGTGGTTGTAAAGCCATGGTGACCAAGCAGGTGCTGTGTCAGGACGCTGGAGAATCGTGTTGATTTTGTCGATGTCTGCTTGAGGGCAGTCTTTCATGCCGTACTTGGTGCCGTAGATGGTCTCGTTGAACAGTTGGGATTCTACATATTCGGTCTTCTCGATCCAACATGGGTCACTAGCAGGGGCGCCATCTTTGTTTAGAAGAACTGCGACACTTCCGGCTGACTGGTAGTCTCCTGGACATGCTTCGGATGCGCTTGTACCAAGAGCATAGAGCTTGCCTTCGTCGTCGAGATCCTACACCATTGCACGTGCCTGCCATGCTCGCTGTACGATTCCTCGACTGCACCAGTATGCGAAATCTTTAGTATCACCCGTTTGATTTGGCAGAAGTGCTGCTGGTATGATTGTTTGATGGTCGCTCCAGCTCAAGCCGTCGTCACAAGAGACTGCAATCCGGACTTCTTGGCCCATGCTGTCTTCGTCTATCGGGGCAGATGAGAAGATAAGGTACGTCTTGCCAAGTAAGTAGTAGAGATTCGCATGATGGGCATATGTGCGATTGACAGCGACGCCATTGTATACTTCTGTCTCTTTGACGACGGTTATCTGACTCCATCCGGCATATAACATGTCGCTGGTGTTCATGGGCGACACCTCCCACAGCTGGTCAGGCGAAGGACGACCTGCGGCTGCCAGAATACAAGCCAGCAAGACTGCGAGTGCTGATCTCATGATGTTCGAATGCTCGTTGCCATCTTGGTGCCGCCTGTGTATGTCTTGTGCAGAGGAACATATTTCGAAGCGCGGTCGACTGTACGTCGACCTCGAAGAGATTGGATGTCATTCTTGCTCGTATAATTTACCCAGTGACTGTCGGCTGTATTGGAAGTACCCGCACCCGGCAATTGTGGTGGCTGGCGGGATAACGTATCGCTCGAGAATGTATCGGTGTCGACCGCAGAAGTTGAGTTTCGCGATTCGGCAGAGAATACCGCGAAGGCGGGCGATGGTCACAATGAGGTTTATCTCTACGATCTATCGAACATCACCTATAACAGCAATAAACGCATAACGATAACACCTCGTCCATGCATTCGTCGGTCCATTCTGATACCCAAAGCAGCCATTGATAACCCAAACACCGCGCTCGCTGAAATTGCTCTCAAGAATTCAACACTTTGGTCTTCATCCACTCGCTGGTCCCGACGCCCAGATTAAGGCCGTTCCTCGCCCACCATCTACGTACTTCCATGCCACGTTCGCCTTCGTGGCCATCCTCGAGTGCTTCCTCCACATCGCAAGTCTTGTATTCGACTTTCAAGCCAGACTGTTTCCACCACTCCAGCACTTTCACATTTCCGCTCTTGGTAGCTCCGACGAGGACTTGATTGTCGAAGATCATCTTCGAACCTTTTAGCTCGTGCCAGGTTCGCAGAACTTCGACATGGCCGTGCGTGCTGGCGAGTTTGGCAACCGTATCTTCGTGTGGGAACGCGATGCCAGATTGTACCCACCAGCGGACCACATCTGCATGACCATTCTGTGTCGCATAGCAAATGCTTTTGCCTGGTTTCAGGCGCACTTTGGATGAATCCACGCTGGCATTGGTGTCGTCCACAGCAGTAGATTGTGCCTTCCACCATTCTAGCACCTGAACATGACCTTGGCCGCTTGCTTGCTCGAGAGCAGATTCAGTAAACTTCAAAGGTAAGCCGGAGTGCTGCCACCATTCTAGCACGTTCACGAATCCTGCTCGAGATGCACCGTCTAGGGCTTCGGCGTCGTACTCCTTGGTCAAGAAGGATGGAGACGTTCGCCAGAATTCGAGAATCTCTGTACGGCCAAAGACAGCTGAGGCTTTGACTGGCAGAAAGGCATGACCAAATGCAGCCCAGAATAGATCTTTGTGGTTCGCTTCCAAGTGCGCTAAGAGGTCAGTCATCGCGAAGCGCATGATCAGTTTCACGGAAAGTTTTGAAAGCCATCTGGGGACACTGCGCTGAGCCACGAAGTGCTTGACGTCCGCCAAATCCCCACGGAGAAGTGTTAGTTCGAGCTCTTCCATGTACCCAAGCGGCCCTTTCGATTTCACGTGGGATGTCCAAGCTTCAGGCGGAGGTAGGTTCGTGTAAATGTGCAGCGTCTGTGCTAGTTCCCAGTCGTTAGTGAAATCGAGGATCATGGTCCAAAGCTCAGGTGGGAGGAAACTGCCAGGCCTTCTTGTCCCATGTAGTAATGTGGACTTTTGACTAGGTGCCACATCCAGCCCAGCACCAATATTCATGAGGTCCACCTGATTACTGATAGCATCCACGAGCTCGTCTGCAGCTTCCCATGAAGTGACTTTCTTTCGCTCGTCCACAAACTTCCAGAGCATTGGCTGCAGCACCTGCACCCAGTTCCATTTCCTACGAATCTTGGTGAGCTGCTTCTTGGTCATAGGATTCTCCCACATTGGCGAAGACATGCCGGGAAGCAACAGAATCTTCTTGGAGACGTTCCAGCTCCTGATAATCTCTAGCACGAGGTTATCTGTGTGTCCGTGAAGCATTCTCGCTAGATTATTGGCGTCTAGAGGTGCCAGTACTAGTAGATGTGCCCACTCGCATAATTCTGCCGCCTCTTGCTCGATTTCTGCGACATCGCGAATTGCAGACTGTCTCGTCGCGTTCGGCATGGTCAGACATGATGACGATGCCTGGATGAAGTCCTGGCCTCGGAAGCCCTTGTCAAGGACCGCTTTCACAGAGACATCCGGTAGGTCGGTGATTCGTGGTAGGAGTTCGTTCACTACGCGACTGTCTGTGCAGCCCACGCTCGCAAAGACAATGTTTAGCTCGCGCGTCCTGTTGTAGGGTGCCGCCTCCAGCTGCGCACTCTCGGCGCGTTCACTGCTTCTCCTCTGTCGCCGCAGCGTCGCCATCGTCTCTTGTGTTGTGAACAATTCCGCCCTCAGTCCTTCTGTTATCGGACTAAGATTCGCATAGGTCGCAAGTGGCAATTCATGGGAGGGGATGTGATTGGAAATGCGCAACAATGCAAAGCGGTAATCCTAGGCTTATGAGTAGTCCAATCACTAGGCCGACTCGTCTCCACGTTGCGGAATGCTCGACGAGGCTACGGTAAGATAGACCGAGACTTGTATTCTCGTAGGTGGTGGTCTGCTCAAGACGTGATGTGTCACAACACCTGACGGGATAAACTGTTTGCGGGGCAATATAATGGTTGTATCACATGAATGTGCGGAATCAGCTTCGCTATCGCCTCTCGATACTCTTCTCGCTACATTCACGTGCGTGCGGACCGTTCTTCCACGTCCCGTCGCTAGTGCGCCACGAGTTCAGTGGCGTTCTCCTGCTCGGCGTCGGCGTCTCTCGGTTCTGACCAAGTTCATGGCACGCCAGCACGATTGGAGTATTACCTGATATTTGACGATTGGCGAAGTGCGCAAGAGGCTGTCCAAGCGTTGTGAATGACCAGGTAGGTAGTTCTTGGTCGGACAAATCTTCCACTTCGCATTCACATGCGAGAGATTGGCATAGAATTCTCGCAGGAAATGCTACAGCCACAGCCAGCAGGGGCCCCGGTCAGAGACCGACTTCAATCTATGCATCATCATTACCTGTGAGCCCGTCAACGCCCAGCTTTTCGACACCAAGGTTTTTCGCAAACAAAATTGTGAGCTCCAGGGGCTGTGAAGAGGGATGAGCTACAGCTGCGAATGATTCGTGCTGGCCGTTGATCAGCATGGCAGGTCACAGCACGGCAGGCTTGACTACTTGCTTCTTGAGGCAGTCAGCGATGCAAGAACCTGGATTAGACGTGGTTGCAGCGCGGTTTCCGGTTTGTCGATCCGGTCACCGAAAATAATGCGCCATAGCAGTGGTGCCTGTAGTTCTTTCTTGCACTACGTGAGAACGTTGTTGTCGCTGGCGGTGGCGCATACCATGCAGTAGTCTTCACGTACCAAAAGCGTGCACGAGTCGCGACAACATAGACAATTCATCCAGACATTTGCTTGTTTTTGTAAGATCCACACCGCGTTCTCGAACCTTATTTGCAGCCTCTCCACCACATCGAGCGATTGGAGGTCCCTACCAAACTAAGCGTATCGCAAAGGCACTACACCGGGTCTTTGTTCACGCATCTCCAGCGGCGCCCAAAGCTCCACTACTCGCGCACCTGCGTAAAGACCACAGACCCTTCGACCTGCTTTGAGGCATTCGGTGGCGCTGGCCTACTCGTCTGCACCTCACACTCTCATTCATAATCCTCGACCTCGCACCCACAGCGCTGTATCGCGACCCGCGGCCTACTATCACCTAACCTATTAGCTACCACGACGGCGTGCCTTCCCTCGTGCTCACGCGCATCTGACTAGCGGTGCCGGACCCGCGATCGAGCGATCTGCCCTACTAGAACAACTTGTCGAATTCCGCGCTTTCACGCCGCTGGCAGACACTCCTCCGCCGAGACTGCTCCTTCCTCGCCGCCCATGACAGTGCACTAGCCCGATGCGACCGAGGAGACTACTACGCTTGCACGACGCAGCGGCGGAACAGGGCTTTTAGGCCCTTTGAGAGGCAGCGAGGCCGGTGAGGTCGCGCTCTGCAGGATACTGCTCGCTTGGAAATTTTGATGCACCCAGTATAGCGTGGAAACATCCCTGTCAAGGCCTGGACTGGGCACTTGCTCTCTGGAGCACCAATACCCCCCATACCGCCGCTTGGAGGAGAGAAGGAGCGGCCATCGTCGCGGCGGCCAATGTCTTCTGGGCCAGATGGCGAAGGGCGGCGGCCCAGCAGTCACACCGAGGAGACTTCATCGACCAGTCCCATGACCGCCGCCTCTAGTGCCTCCAGTCTGGGCGAGGAGACGCACGAGGCACCGCAATCACCGCGCGCAAACAAGCCCAACTTCTCCAAAGACGATCCGCTGCCATTGCCTCGTGTCAACACCACTGAGGGCACCCGCTCCCCAGCCGCCAATGTTGAGGGCCAACTTAGTCCTTCGGCTGCCGACCGCGTGTTTCCCATTCGCTCTGTGGTGTCTGTTGATCCTAGTCCGACGCCGACCACCAAGGGCGAGAGGCCCGAGGGATACTTTCACAATGCTGCCCAGGCTAGGCGCATGTCGGTCGGCGTAGAACATTCAGCGCACGCCAAATCTGCACAACGAGGCAGGAACGTCAGCGTGGAATCCACGCCCTCTCCAGCAGGTCAAGATGATGATGCCCGGGCTACCCGCCACCCATCCACGTCTACAACAGCGTCTGTGGAATCAGAGAGGCCGCAACTGCCTGCGGGTCAGCAGCTCATCAATGAAATCATCACCGAGACGGATAGTTTAGATGGCAAAAGTCGTGCAAGTACGAGACCTGGTTCTGCCAGAGCGCCATCGTTTAGGAGTACGAAAAGCAGCATTGATGAGACTGGACCTCTGGTGACTGCAAGGTTCAAGCATGTCGTGTCAGAAGGCGGCCACGCTATCATTACAGGAAGGGACGGCGAGACCCTACAAAGATGCGAGGACGAACCAATCCACATTCCCGGGGCCGTGCAAGGTTTTGGTCTTTTGATCGCGTTGGAAGAGGAGCAGGAGGGCAAGCTAGTGGTCAGGGTGGTCAGTGAGAACTCCAAGCGACTAATGGGATTTACACCGAGACAGCTTTTCTCGCTCGACAGCTTCACCGACATTCTTTCCGAGGAGCAAGCAGACAACCTGCTGGATCACGTAGATTTCATTCGGGACGAGGAAGCTGATGTTATCACGAATGGTCCCGAAGTGTTCACGATATCCATACGGAATGCACAGCGCAAGAATCAGAAATTCTGGTGCGCCATGCACATCAACGAAAGAAACCCGAATCTTATTATTTGTGAATTCGAGCTGGAGGACGATCCGGTAAATCCACTGGTGCCTCCTAACGATATGACACCGGAGCCTCCGGAAGACACTCTTGACAGCCGGCCGACCGAAAGCGAATTTCTCGAGAGCACGCAGAACAGTAGCAAGCCTTTGCGTGTGCTTCGAAGCGCTCGAAAGCGGAAAGGCGAAGCTGCAGCCATGGAAGTTTTCAATATCATGTCCCAGGTTCAAGAGCAGCTCGCATCTGCAACAAATCTCGAAAAGTTCTTAAAGATCTTAGTGGGCGTCGTCAAAGAGCTTACTGGCTTTCACAGAGTAATGATCTACCAATTTGATCAGTCATGGAATGGAAGAGTGGTCACAGAACTGGTCGACCCTCGAGCAACCAAAGACTTATACAAGGGTCTCAATTTTCCAGCATCGGACATTCCTAAGCAAGCTCGAGAGCTTTACAAGATCAACAAAGTCCGTATGCTTTACGACCGTGATCAAGAGACTGCTCGACTTGTCTGCCGAACCATGGAGGATCTCGAAACTCCATTGGATCTTACTTACTCCTACCTTCGAGCGATGTCGCCAATTCATCTGAAATACTTGGGCAATATGGCCGTTCGATCATCGATGTCGATCTCTATCAATGCCTTTGAGGAGCTATGGGGCCTCATAGCTTGTCATTCGTACGGCTCGAAAGGCATGCGAGTGTCATTCCCCATTCGAAAGATGTGTCGGCTGGTCGGTGACTCTGCGTCTCGCAACATAGAACGTTTGTCCTACGCATCTCGCCTGCAAGCAAGGAAATTGATCAACACTGTTCCAACACAGAACAATCCCTCAGGCTACATCATTGCCTCTTCGGAAGACTTGCTCAAACTCTTCGACGCCGATTTTGGCCTGCTATCGATTAGAGACGAGACGAAGATTTTGGGACATCTCGAGCATTCACAAGAAGCACTTGCAATGTTGGAGTACTTGCGCATGCGATGCATCACAAGTGTCATGACTTCGCAAGACATCAAGGAAGACTTTCCTGACCTGCGATACCCGCCTGGATTTGCCGAAATTGCTGGTCTGCTTCTGGTCCCTCTATCAGTGGGCGGACAGGATTTCATCGTATTCTTCCGGAAAGGTCAGCTCAAAGAAGTCAAGTGGGCAGGCAATCCCTACGAAAAGTATATCAAAGAAGGCACAGAAGGATATCTCGAACCTCGGAAAAGTTTCAAGACCTGGAGCGAGACCGTAGTTGGCAAATGCAGAGAATGGTCCGAGGAAGAAATCGAGACGGCTGCTGTCTTGTGCCTCGTTTACGGAAAATTCATTGAGGTGTGGAGGCAGAAGGAAGCGGCATTACAGAACAGCCAGTTGACCCGGCTGCTGCTTGCAAACTCTGCGCATGAAGTTCGCACGCCACTGAATGCCATCATCAACTATCTGGAAATTGCGCTAGAAGGCTCGTTGGACCAGGAGACACGAGACAATCTCGCCAAGTCACATTCTGCATCGAAATCCCTGATATACGTGATCAATGACCTCCTTGATCTGACCAAGACCGAAGAAGGTGGCGAGCTTGTTAAAGACGAGGTGTTCGACCTTGGTGCCACTCTTTACGAAGCTACAGACATGTTCAAGGGCGATGCCAGGCGCAAAAACATCTACTACGAGATCAACGACCATCCAGGTCTGCCAAAGCAGGTCATTGGCGATCAGCGCAGAATCCGCCAAGCCATCAGCAATGTCACTGCGAATGCGATTCAAAACACGAGAGAAGGTGGCGTGAAAGTCGACATGTACTTGATATCACGCAGTGAGTCTCACGCCGATGTTGAGGTCAGCATAGCCGATACCGGCGTCGGTATGAGCACGAAGAAGCTGGATGCCCTCTTCCGCGAGCTGGAGCAAGTCCAGACGGAGAGCGAAGGCATGCTGTCTGACCCCATGGGCGCTGATCGAGCGCTTCCGGAGTCAAAAGAACCGAAAGAGAACAGAACTCTTGGTCTTGGGCTGGCTGTTGTTGCACGTGTGATCCGCAACATGAATGGGCAGTTACGTCTCAAGTCGGAAGAAGGAAAAGGATCGCGCTTCGTGATACAATTTCCATTTGAATTGCCCGTCACAGAACCGAAGCAGCAGCAGCTCGAAGCATCGAGCTCCCATGGCTCCGTCACACCGCATGCCGAGGCACCAGAAGGCCCAGTCACGCCACCCACAGATGACATGATGACGCTGATCGAGCGCGGGAGCGGCAACAGGCGCGATTCGAGCGACGGTCGTAACACCGAGGGCATGATCCGTAAGAACAGCACCGAAAGCGTTGTCAGCAAGAATAGCCTGGGGAGCGCAAGGTCGGGCGCTAGTGGGCTTAGCAAATCCTCCGCCAGGAGCGGGAAAAGCGAGGCTGATAGGCTCATTGAGGCCATCCAGGAACCTCACCGAGTGGACGGTTGGCACGAGAGCAGCGTTTCTAGATCTAATAGTCGAGGAGAGACTCAAGCACGACCGCGGCTTAACAAGCGACATACCACTGGCGAGGCCGAACCCAGTGCCTCTCCAGAAAAGGGCCGTGTCAAGAGCATGGAAATCACTGCGATGCCTGCCAGATCTCTACGACCTGGCGAGAGTTCGGTCACTGATCAAGGTCAGCCACTACGCCCCGTGAGAATACCTGACGACTATATCGCATCACCAAAGAGCGAAAGAGCTCCTGCCAGCGAGAGACCTATCAGTGCGCCCTCTGCTGCGCCCGAAAAGCTGCCTGAGCCTCAGAATGCACATCCTGATGGTCCGCCCGATGCATCGCACATGAATGTGCTCGTTGCGGAGGACGACCCTGTCAATAGTCGCATCATCAAGAAGCGTCTTGAAAAGCTAGGCCACGAGGTGACTCTGACCGTCAATGGAGAGGAATGTTCAAGCACCTACTGTGATAAGACTGGCTTCTTCGACATTGTCCTGATGGACATGCAGGTACGTACAGGCTGGGGTAACTTGTTGTTGTATCTTTTCTAATCTGTTCACAGATGCCAATCGCTGATGGTCTTACCTCGACCAAGATGATCCGGTCTTTTGAGAAGGCGCACCCTACTGATATGCTTTCCCAACGTGCTGCTATGAACGGGCGGGTTCCAATAATCGCTGTTTCCGCATCACTGATTGAAAAAGAACGACAAAATTACATTGATGGAGGCTTCGATGGCTGGATCTTGAAGCCAATCTCATTCCAACGCCTCCAAGAGATAATGGAGGGTATCGTCGACAAGCAAGTACGGAAAGAAAACCTGTACAAACCTGGCTCATGGGAACGAGGAGGTTGGTTCGACGAAGCCCAAAGGGACATACTCCAAGCGGATACAAACCCTAGCCAACAGCCCCCTACTACTGCTCCCGCGAAAGGAGTGAAGATCGCGGCGGCCATTGATGATCCTCGAGCAAAAGAAGAAGGCGAGAGCCGACAGACAGAAGAGCAAAATCGCCTTTTGAACGAACAAGAGGAGAAGCTACAAGACTCGGATCCTTGAGACGAAGCAGGATCGAGAACTTCGAAACATTATGCCGATGACAGACTTACAGCTCCAGCAAAGACTTCGGAGCAGAGTTGGACACAGAATCTGCTACTGAAACGAATGACGCCTGATAAAACCTAATGCTACAGTATGAGCACTCTTCAAGTGCTGCAGCTCTTCGTTTTTAGAATGTCGACAACAGCAGCCGGAAACGACAGCAACAGAACAGACATTTGTTGCCGGACGACTTCATGAGCATGCCGAACGAGTTCCTCCCCTTTGAGTATGGGAACATCTTAGCACGGCGCGTCCATTATTTTGAAGCGCATTGACTGATTTGCATTGGGCGGTGCATCGAGCTCCTAGGAACAAGCACCCGAGACGAAGGATTTTGTGACGGTCATCCTTTGGTGGTAGGACCTTGGGTGGTCTTCTTCTCCAGAATCCTGAGATAACCGTGTACGAACATAATTTATATCAATTACGCCTCGCCGTCCTGCGCCTGTGAGCACAAACTCGTCCCCCTTTGCAATTATTGCGCAATGTCTCAGCTATAGATGTTGTCGCTCGTGTGAGGTGACGTCCACATCCCTATTTAGATGTTGCCGGCGCCACAATCCACTGTACATATTCCAGGTACCTTTGGCAAAGATAAATGGAAAGTGTGCCGTAGTGAGAAGTTGCAAGCAGCCGTGAGCAGTATGCCGCCAGCTCCGCACCTGCTTCCGTCTGTATCGTGCCGATCACCTTGCCAATGGTTGACCTTGTTGAGTGTTCGTCCCGGATCCTTGACCACAGAGCCGCATGATCATATACACATTTGCTCGTTGCAATTTCACTCGATGTTTCTGCATCTCTCGACTATAGCAACTGCATCTGTTCAGCTTGTTCGTGTTCTCACTGCAGATGTGTCAGAATATCAGACGAGTCTACGCCTACTGCAGAAACGCCATCTGATCTGAGATGCGTTCGCCCGTCCTCCTCTTCTTCGCTTGAGCATGACGTTTAGCAGAGCTAGGTTTTGTATACCTCTCTTTCCCCTCCGCTGCTGGATGTAGAATGACGTCCGTTGACTAAGAGTACGTGTGCTACAGGTGATGCTCGAGACAGCATTTCAGCGTACATATCTGCGGTGTCAGACCTGCTCGAAAAGAGCGCAACTACAATCCGCGTCCAGACTGCCAGTTGTCGTTGCCAAAGCGACTAATACCCGCATCGTTAGCCGTTCTCCAGACATTGTTCCCCAGCTCTCTCCGAAAGTTTCCGAACGAGCAAAAAGACGCCTTGCGATCGGAGCAGCGCCCAATCACGGCTTTCAATCTGGTAATCCTAGGATAGCTCGACTACCGTCTAGCTCGCAAGGAAGTGTTCCGACGCAAATGTCCAAATCTAACTCAGGCCCTATAAGTCGCAGACCAGCCGCTCCTGTTCGTCAATTCACTCCTGGTCTTCCAGACGCCTCCAACGACTTTGTCAAAGAGAGCATCCAAAAGCAGCAACGGAGCAACTTCCACTCGTCCTCATTGAACAGGTCCATAAGCACAATGGTCGCTGAACGAGTCAACAAGACGGCTCTGCACCCTGGTGGTGTCGAGTATGTTGCCCTACCTGCCTCCTGACTACGTCTCAATGCTAATGTTGTATTCCCCCACAGGCCCAAGCACGAGCACACTGAACTGGAAGAAGAACTCCACGACCGAGCCCACATCGACTACGATCGCGTGGCCATTGTAAGTTGAGACAGAGTTGTTCCTCGGCAAGTCAAGACCCCTCCATTTCTGACAATACGTACTACAGATTGCCAATCCCTCGGTCGCTGCCCTCTACGAAGATGCATTGGTCTACGAGACCGGCTCAGCCATCACATCGACAGGTGCCCTGTCTGCATACTCCGGAGCCAAGACCGGCCGTTCGCCCTCAGATAAGCGAATCGTGAAGGAGGAAGGCTCAGAGAGCGATGTCTGGTGGGGACCAGTCAACAAGCCCATGACGCCAGAGGTCAGTATCTTCTACAGCTCTCGTCTAAACACTTTTACCCTCCCTTCACATCATAAAACAGAAAAAGTGCAAGCATCCCAAATCGCGCATCACAGACGCGTCTCGTGGGTTTGGCGGGGCTGTGCTTGTGAAAGTGCTGCAACGTCATGGCCCTCGCATAGCCGAGCTGTTAGCCGCCGCCTGGGCCCCTGTCGGCTTTGGAGGGCCCCGCATTGTCGGACCAGACCGGGCATGAGTCGCGTGGCGTCCCAGGTCCCGAGTGAATGGTTGTTCGATTTTACTAACATTGGCACATACAGGTCTGGAGAATCAACCGCGAACGTGCTGTCGACTACCTCAACACCCGAAACCGTATCTACGTTATCGATGGATATGCTGGTTGGGATGAACGCTACCGAATTAATGTGCGAGTCGTCTGTGCTCGTGCATACCATGCTCTGTTTATGTACAACATGCTTATTCGACCACCACGCAAAGAGCTCGAGCACTTCCATCCGGATTATGTGATTTACAATGCTGGTGCTTTCCCCGCCAACAGATATACGACTTCTATGACTTCGAACACTTCGGTTTCTATCAACTTCCAGGAGAAGGAGATGGTTATTCTTGGTACTGAGTACGCGGGTTAGTATCATTCCCATTTGAACACTGTTTAATTCTCGATGCTGATACCTCCATCAGGTGAAATGAAAAAGGGTGAGTGGTAGTTCTTTCCTTGTATGTGTGTTTCCTCCTGGACCCTGGGATCCGGACTGGCTCTTTCCCACACTGGACGCGTCTAGCAGGAAGGTATGGTCTTGCCTGGAGTATCGCGAAGCAGGCACCATGGCGATGCCGCCTTCACGATGCTCATTGAGCCAGGCTCAATTTCAACAACATCACCACATTTTCGGAAGAAAGTCGCTGGCGGATCATGTCGAAAACTGCGTCGTCTGCAGTCATCGCTGTCTTGCTGCCTCTGCTCTGGTCTGCCCTCCATGTCACCTGCTGGATCAACCCTCGCTTTCTTATCGTTCTTTACTCTGTGGACCGCATTTCTGAGCTCTTCGACCTTGTGGACATTGAGTTCTGTGATGGTCTTCTCCCTGTCCTGCAAGCCTCTACTCCACCTTCCATTGACTGGTTCCTCTCTCTTCCTTCCGCCGATTCCCCAGAGAAGATATGGGGAATCTACTTTCTCGTCCTTCGGAAGCCCGGTCATCGATACAAGTTGTACATTGGCTCTGCAACAGCTTTCGTGCGTGGCGTTCGAAGCCGCTTCGATGAATACGACAAGGGAAAGAACCTGCCCAGATATGTCAAGAGCGCCATCAAAGACGGCTACAAGATCAAGCGAAGAGGTCTGCTGGCAACCTGCCCCATTCCTTCAGCAGGCAAAGTCCCTGTCTTTCGTGTTCTCATGGTCGCTCTCGAGGCAGTCTTTGCTTGCTACTTTTGGACAGTGTTCAAAAGTGATGGTCACGACTACGGCTTCAACCATCTTTGCCCCTGGCTCAAAAGCTCGTACACCTACGATGGTCTTTGCTCGCACAATTCTCTCAAGGAAGGCATTGAAGGAGATCTCGATCTTTCTGAAGAGGAATTGCAGCAGATTGCCGATGCCGTCAGAGCCAAGAACATCGCATACGGCAGAGCGTATCACAAGAAACAACGTGTCGATGCCACTCCGAAGTTCAAAGCGGCTCAAGCAAAAGCCAACAAAAAGCAACGACCTCGAACTCAACAACTTCGTCGAGAGGCAATTGAAAAGAAGACCTTCTACTGCGATGTATGCGAGAAAGCCTTCGGCGACAATGGCAAGCTCAAGGACCATAAAGGAACCAAGATACACCAACGCCGGGTCCAGGAACGCACAGCAAACTGACACCAGTAACAACACTAACCAGAAAACAGGAATCTTCACTGTCCTCTTCTACGAGATGCCAGTCAAGCACAACGTGCTGACTCTGCATTCTTCCGCAAACGAAGGCAAGGACGGCGATGTCTCAGTCTTCTTCGGTCTCTCTGGAACTGGAAAGACCACACTCTCCGCAGACCCCAAGCGTGCCTTGATTGGTGACGACGAGCACTGCTGGAGTGATCGAGGTGTCTTCAACATCGAA
>KZ107447.1:90607-164830 GCA_000504365.2 Pseudocercospora pini-densiflorae CBS 125139 | reverse complement strand
TATTTTCAACGCCATCAAGTTCGGTTCGATCCTCGAGAACGTTGTCTTTGACCCAACATCTCGTGTCGTAGACTACGATGACACCACGCTTACGGAGAACACCCGCTGCGCCTACCCAATCGAATACATTGAGAACACCAAGATTCCTTGCCTCTCCACCAACCACCCATCAAACATCATCCTCCTCACATGCGATGCCCGCGGTGTGCTCCCACCAATCTCAAAACTTAACTCGGCACAAACCATGTACCACTTCATTTCTGGATACACCTCAAAGATGGCTGGTACCGAACAAGGAGTCACAGAACCTCAAGCCACCTTCTCCTCTTGCTTCGCACAACCTTTCCTCGCGCTCCACCCAATGCGATACGCAAAGATGTTGGCAGACAAGATCGAGCACCACAACGCCAACGCTTGGCTCCTCAACACCGGCTGGACTGGTGCCGGTGCCACCACTGGCGGCAAGCGTTGCCCGCTCAAATACACCCGTGCCATCCTGGACGCCATCCACAGCGGCGAGCTCGCAAAGGCCGAGTACGAGACATATGATGTTTTCAACCTTTCTGTACCGAAGAACTGCACGAATGTTCCTGATGAACTTCTCAACCCTAAGAAGGGCTGGACTGGTACCGCTGACTTTGGAGAGGAGTAAGTTATAGCCTTCTGCTCATAGACCATGGCGAGTCTTTACTAACATTCTTTGCTTCAGGGTCACCAAACTCGCAGAACTTTTCCAAGAAAACTTCAAGAAGTACTCGGATGAGGCTACGGAGGAGACGATTAAGGCTGGTCCGGTTGTGCAATAGACGCTGGAGGAAGAAGACAGATGGAGGTGATGTGATTTTGATATACCATGGAACGTGCGATGTATGCACGTAGGACTCTAGATGTTTGTCTGCGCAAGAAGCGATCAGTGCTAAGGCATTAGAAGATGCAGAGAGGAAGAGACTGAAAGATTTCTGTTTCGGTCATTGGCATATTGATGGGTGTTGTGGTGATGTAGATATGAAATGGAATGAAGGATGACGTTTTGATATGTGCTCCTCTTCCTCATAATTTAGAAGCCAGAAGCGAAGACTATGGCCATGCTGTCGATAGGTTGTGGGCTTCTGATGCGAGGTTCATCATCGTGCGTCTCAACAAGAGTCTGGTGGTCATGATAGACAGATTTCTTGCTGCGTCCGTTTTACTTACTGGTAGAAATTCTTTGGGCGTCAACTCCCCGATAGTCTTCCTGGGGACGTTATTACTTGTAATTGGCGACGGCGGAAGTGTTATCTAGTAGAAATGTCTTCAGCTATAAATGAGTACCTGTCTGGTCTTCGATTTGCTATCGCTGCTGATATCTTTTCGTACCACTCAAATTTGCCGTTATTCCTCAGAATCATCAAACGACCTGTTGCTGGCCTCTCAGCTTCAGCCCTTTCTCCATATCTCTCAACTCATTCGCTTCTGCGGACTTCCGAAATCACTCCTCGCAGGCGTCGCCATTCTCACTGCCACCCTAGATGGCGTCCCAGGCGCGCTAGCCGTAGGAGTATCAGGCTGTTTCCGATCACTCGGAGGCTTGAAATCCATGCTCCTCCCTGTGTTGTATACCTCATCCATCATCTGCTCCAGAACCCCTGCACTGTCGTACTCGAGATATTTGCGCCAGAGCCTCAACGCTGTTCTGGCGTCTTCGATACTGTCATGCCCCATGTCTGAATTGGCTTGAATATCGGCTTTCAGGATCACCCAAGCCAGGAATCGCAGGGAGAGTTTTCGTCGAGTGCGAGACTTCAGTGAAAAGAGGTCTTGGGTGTCGATTACCTGCGATTCGGGGACGTGGATGTTGATTGTGCTAGACAGATGGTCAGTAAGCTTTCATACTACGAGAAGGTGATTGACCTTACCGGAAGTCTGAGGACAAGCCGTGGCCGATGAATTTGCAGCCTAAGTTCAGAAGTATCCAGAGCTTCTTGTAGGTCTGCTTCAGGCTGACGAGCTGGAACTGTGTTGTTTCAGGATTCAAGTCGCCTGTACGTAGACCTGAGTATTGTGTCAAATAGTCATCGATTGGCTCATCGACCGCGATGTAGTCGTCAATGAATGGCAATTCTTGGTCGACGCCATCACCTCGCAGAACCGATACTCTTGCCAGGCCCAGTCGCGCAGGTCTTGTCATCGTGCGTGTACCATCAGCACCGACGTCAATCTCTTCCCGTAGGAGACGCACAAACTCGGCATCGATTGCAACGTGGGAGTTCTCATTCGGTAGTGACTCATCGTCAGATAGTGCTCGGAAGCAGTAGTCAGGAGAGAGCGCTGGTTGTGTCGGACTGTCGTATAGTATACTGGTGTCCATCTCGTGCTTCCAGCTGTTGTCAATCTTGTGAGACATCAGCTTGATCTGATATGTAATGACCGAAGGAAGCTTCCATTGTGAATTGAAATGTAGTGCCTCATCGTTCGACAACTTGTGCACCAAGAAGTCGTTGAACAGATGCCAGTTGCCACTTTGAGCAGGATCTGAATCCGCTAAGCCAACGTCGATGGATGCCACAAGATGAGGTTTTTCTGTTTCTTCCGGCTTTACATCATTGATGACTCCCACCAGTTGGTAGACTGTGATGTTATACTGTCCTCGTTGCAAGTGGAGCTGCAAATCTTGTCCCTCATAGCAGAAGAATCTGCCGTTGTTAACAATCACTCCAATTTCTCTAGGTAGAAAGCCAGGCGTATCCCAAAGCTGTTTGGCGTCAGGAGTCGTGACTGCCGCATTCAGCATAAGCACCGCAGGGAGCGCATGTATTGCACGGTGAGAGGTCATGGCCTTGTAACCATTACATCTCAAGCACCAGCCCCGATGTGAATTCTGTCTCTCGATCGACGCCTTCAGTACCTGCGAGAAGAATGTGCGCATGTTGTTCGAGCCGCGGTGCTTTGCATTTCTTGGTGGATATACGAGATCATGTGTGAACCACACTCTGTCGTTCCTGCTCTCATAGCTGCAGTGTGCACAGCGTGTGAAGTCGAGACCAGTCGTGCCGAAGGCGTAATGAAAGTGATTTAAATGGGAGGGAGTAGCAAACTTGAAGTTGTCTTCCAATTTCTGCAATAGATATCGGTTCAAGTTCTGGACCATTACAGTCAACGAGACGTTCGACGCAGTCGATTCCAGTACGTTTTGTGCCTGGGCATCCGGTTGTCTGCTGAGAGATTTGAGAAAGTTTGTTGCTTGACAGTTTAGCCCTTGTGCTTTCTCGAGCATGTCGATTAAGAATCCGAGCTCGCAGAACAAGCAATCCTCTGAGCTGCAGTCTCGGGCTGTATGCGAAAGCGCCAGGTTCCGGGTCGTGTTGGTGAAGCGAAGAATCTGCAAAAGAGGATTGGCGTAAGAATTGACAATGTGCGTTTCCAGTCCTGCGAAATTCGTCTTATTGAAGTAGCGGAAGTCGAAATCCTCAACCCCAAATCGGCTGTATTTGATCTCGACTACTCGGTAAAGCAATCTTGTGTCCGTGGCCGCTTTACCCGCAAGCTTCATCTTAGTCATGGCGTTGAGTAGGTCTTCACTCATGCGTCGACCAGCATCGCCATTCGCGCCTTCATCTCTTGGCTTTTCACTCAGGAACTTGGGACCGACTATGACATCTGCAGTCTTCTGCTGAGCCTTGATATCAGGCGCCTCGTATCGGCGACCGGTCTTCGAATTGAAGCCAACTATGCCGTACTCGAATGGGCGAAAAGATCCATCCATCTCGATGCGAGAAGGTGGCATACCCACCTGATGCAGTAGACTGTTAGGCCAGCTGGACAGGAGGGCTTCGCGATAGTACGGCATTCCAATAGTATTGAGAGGTAAATGATCTGACCAGTCCAGTGTTTTGTGGCTGTCCATTGGATCGGCGAACTCTGTCGGTCTGCTATACTCAGTGAAATGTAACTTGGAAGGGGATCCATAGAGCACCACTTGGTCATTACTGTCTTGCAAAGCCAAGCCCTTGCCAGAGGGCATAATTTCCACTCCTAGAAATTTGTCGTCGTAGGATTGCACATAGCGCATGTTCGGCATGTCCGGGTTTTGAATATCGACCGAATGCATAAGGCCATTTTGGCCCACGACGATACACGTAGAAGTCAATTTAGGATGCATGCGTACGAAAGCAGCGCCGACCGGGAACGACACTGGTGGCGCAGGTCTCTGTCCTTTCAAATCGTAGACTCGCACCAAGCGTTCAAGCGATAGTCCTTGGTATTGCATTTGAGCCCAGCCACAAGTCAGGAGATAGTCGCCTCTGGCGTCCATGCTGTTAACTGAGCCAGCATAGGCATTCCAGCTGTGAACGAGAGCCAGAGTCTTCGAATCGAGAAGGTGGATAGCGCCATCGGCAGTCGCGGCGCATATGAACTGACCTGCGAGCTTCATCATCTTGTACATCGCCGGGGTTTGTGGAGTGAGTGTCTCCAGGATCGTTCCCTTTTCCACATCAATGCGATACAAGTGAGCCTGACAGCCGGCAACGACCAATTCCGTAGCATCGCGGCTGGTGAAGCTCATGCATTGTAAGTCGCTCATACCGGGCTGTGCAACATGCCATTGCGCCAATCCTCTCCGGGAGGATAAATGAATGCTCCTGGCAGAAACGGACACAACGCCCTTTTCACAGAATAAAAATTGTTGCACGTGGGCATTTCCGGGAGCGCCGCGTGGTGCAGTGCTGACATGCCCTCGATATGATGTGTACCGCTGCAATTCGGCGCCATGAAAGGAAGTAATGCGTCCCTGTCGGACGATCAGAATGATACGGCCCTGATATTTGTGTAGTCACGAGGTGAAACTTTCTAGCAGTCAAAGGCAATGTCAGAGTGGTCTCAAAGACTTACATATTCGTTGCCGGTCCACAGCAGCTCCTGGACTGGATCGAAAGCAAGCGTTGTCAACTGCGAAGGTGGTGCATTTGGAGCAGGTCCGGGAAGCCTCAACCTGGCCGCATCGTTCCAATCAGCCTCCATCGCGTTGTACTACTCCAGCCTGGCGGCATGCTTTCCTGGCCGGCACAGCATACGAATAGCAATGTTGTGTCGAGGCAAACAGAGAAGTCAGATCAACGTCGCGTCAAGAAGTCGAGAAGCGACAAGCTTGTGGCTCGGCCCGGGATCCGACGTTCGATTTGAAGCTTCACAGTTGCACTTGACTCCTCGACAGCTCAACGCACTTCGTAGCTCCATGCACTCGTGGCATTGGTTAGAGGCGTTTGCACTGGAACGATAGAATGCGTTGTGTCACTGACCGGTGAGCGCGAGCAGTCACCGCGTGCCAGGCTGCATCCCAGGCAGACAATCTGATCGCATATGTATTTCCCCTCCCCGCGATGTACAAGTAGCACTTCCAAACTTCTTCGTTCCCTCTCTCACGGCTGTCAAAGATTCAATCACAGCTTCACAGGACAAATCATGGCGTCAGATGGCTCTGCTAAGGGCGACAAAGCTGTCGCCAAATTTCACGAGTACCTCGTGGGATGCAAGGTACGCCGAGCAGACCGAATGCCGCACAAACATCACAGCTAATTTGGATCGCAGCGAGTGATTGCTCTTTCAGGGGCAGGACTGTCAGCAGCATCTGGTCTGGCTACCTTTCGTGGCGCTGGAGGTCTTTGGCGCTCACACGATGCGACCTCCCTCGCCACACCTGGCGCGTTCAATCGGGACCCAGCACTAGTCTGGAGATTTTACAGCTATCGCCGCCACAAGGCCATGCAAGCAGATCCAAACGCTGCTCACTATGCTCTAGCCGAGCTCGCTCGTCGACTACCAGGCTTTCAACACCTCAGCCAGAATGTTGATGGCCTTAGTCAACGAGCAGATCATCCAAGAGAACAACTACAGCTTCTCCACGGCACGCTGTTCGAAGTCAAGTGCAACAGCAAAGCCTGTGACTACAAGGAAGAAAACTTCGTTGATCCAATCGTGCCTGCTCTCGACATTCCACATGACGGTCACGATCCGACGACGAACAAAGCATTAGGCAAAGACAAGAAAGGCAAGGAGCTTGATATTAGCGATGCTTCTGTCAAGATTGCCGACATCCCACGAGAAGACCTTCCTCAGTGCCCTAGATGCAAAAAGGACTTGCTAAGACCTGGTGTTGTATGGTTTGGAGAACAGCTTCCTACTCAAGTTCTCTCCAATGTCGATGAATACTTCGATGAGGGAGATGTGGACTTGATCATGGTGATTGGTACCTCGGCCAAAGTGTATCCTGCTGCCGGCAACATTGAACGTGCGAGGATGACGGGAGCAAGGGTCTGCGTAGTCAACATGGATGAGAATGATGCTCCGGCCGGCGGATGGGAACCAGGCGACTGGTTCTTCAGAGGCGATGCTGGAACAATTGTGCCAGAGCTGTTGCGTCCCCTCATTGGGGATGTCAAGATGCCAAGCGCGAAGGCATAGCCTCGAGGGCAGACAATTGTGAGTTTATCGGCTGAGAGCATTAAATCATAATGGCATCTGATCGGCTTGGTTCCCTTCAAGGCGAGAAGGCCGAACGGGCAGCGGTTACGGCACTCGATAAGAGTGGGTCGTCCGAGATCTGGTGAGAGATCACGCGAACATTCAAATAATTCATATTGCCGGGTTACTGCACTTTAGTATGCGACGTAGATATTGTCAATAGCATTGCGGCGTCAACAGGCCAGAACATCGAGAAGACACGGAAAAGTTAGCCTCAGTCGCGTGCCGATGCTCCACCCCATACCACTCTCCACATCTTCTCCGCCGATCTCTCTCACTACACAGTCCTCTCACATCCAGAATGAAGAGGACACTCGTACCACGATTACGGGCAATACAACGACCATCACCGACATTCCGCAGCAGACCTTCCTTCTTCAGCACATCTTCACGGAAACCTTTCGAAATAGTCTCTGCCTCGGAAATCCAATTCGGCCAACCACTCCACGAAACACACCCGCACATAATCGCACCCGGCCACCTCACACCAGGAATCTCGGCCCTAGAATATCACCACCGTCGCGCAGCTCTCGCTCGCAAACTCCCACGAAACAGCGTTGCCATCCTCGCCTCCGCCAACACAAAATTCCGCTCCGGCGCAGTCTTCTACGAATTCCACCAAGATCCCAACTTCTTCTACCTCACAGGCTTCAATGAACCCGACGCGGTAGCAGTAATCGAAAAAGGCCAAAGCGATGTCGAATACACATTTCACTTGTACGTGAGACCGAAAGACGAAAGAGCGGAATTGTGGGATGGAGCGAGATCTGGAGTCCAAGCTGCACAAGATGTCTTTAATGCGGATGAAGCAGGGGATATTGAGAATATTGGGAGTGTGATGCCTGAGATTTTGGCTAGCGCTAAAGAGGTCTATACGGATATTGGTGGAAGTGCGAAGAAACCAAGTGCATTCAGTCGTTTCGTGGCTGGAAACTCGCAGCCTAAGGTTGATGGGTTGGCGAAGTTGTTGCAGGCTGCGAGTGTTAGGCCGTTGAGACCTGTGCTTAATGAGTTGAGGTTGAAGAAGAGTGAGGCGGAGTTGGACTGTATGAGGAGGGCGGGGAGTGTTTCTGGGAGTGTGATTACGGAGGCTATGAAGGGGACGCCGACGAGCGAGAAACAGCTTTGGGCGGATTTGGCGTATGGGTTCAGGAGTAATGGGCTTGATGGAGAGGCTTATGTGCCTGTGATTGCGGGAGGGAAGAATGCGTTGAGCATACATTATGTGAGGAATGATGCTCTGCTGCAAGACGGGGAGGTTGTACTTGTTGATGCTGGTGGAGAGTATGGTGGATACATCACTGACATAACGAGGACGTGGCCTGTGAATGGCCGATTCACAGACGCGCAAAGAGACATGTATAACATGATCTTGAACGTGCAGAAAAGCTGCGTTGCACTCTGTCACGAAGATGCAAACATGACTCTGGACAAACTACATCGGATATCCGAGAACGGGCTTCGGGATGGTCTGAAGTCGTTAGGATTCGACGTCACTGGCGATGCTATGGACAAGCTGTTTCCGCATCATGTTGGGCATTACATTGGACTGGACGTCCATGACGCTCCAGGTCATTCCAGGAACGAGCGATTACGCCAGAATCACTGCATCACTATCGAGCCTGGAGTCTATGTGTCGAATGAGGAGAGATGGCCGGCGCATTTCAGAGGACTGGGCATCAGAATAGAGGACTCGGTTGTAATTGGAGAAACTTCGCCAGAGGTGCTGACACGGACAGCCATAAAGGAGGCCGATGCTATACAGGCACTGAGGCGATGACCATCTTGGTCACGCCAAGCTTGCATATAATTCAAACATTCCTGGCACTACTGTTGAGCGAGGTCTGTGGCAGGACCTTGTTGGCAAAATCGTACTGTAATTCGAGGACACTGTTGTGAAATGACAATGCCCTGTTTATGTTTCAGCTCTGTTCCCCATGCTTCTTAGCTGAAGTTGGAGAAAGCCCAAGAGATGATGCTGACCAAAACACTCACATGGACAGCCTGCGATGTGCTTGCTTCGAGGTTTGTTTTAGGACACATGTTTCAAGCGTATTGCTATAACTACAATCGGTTGTCCAACAAGGTCGTATCTGTGATATCAGCTTTCCAGGGTCAACCGCGGCTTTGAGCAATCGCCGGCTTTCGGGCTGTCACGGGTTACGAGATCGGGGTGGTCACGCTCCCCCTCCAGTCGCCAGTAGTCACGTCTTCTCCAAACCGTCCCACTATCGCCCGCCATCCTCCGACGACTCTCGCTTCCTCAGCACCTACCAAACCATACCACTGGCCTCTCTACCGCCTACGGACTTCTTCTGCAACTCTGCCATCCGGAACCGAGCTTAGACGTCATACGAAGCCTGAAACGAACGACTACCGACAAAGAAGCATAGGAAGCCACGCTATCTTGTGATCCCAATCACTCGAGCAAGCGCGACTGTCTCTCAAGGAGTCACACATCTGCCCTGCAAGAAGGAAGTCAAGTCAATTGCTTATACGAACGCATTCCACGATACCCAAAATCTGAAGCAGCAACCACTTCGGCAAACACTATCTACTATAAGCGACGCCATATCGCTCTAAAGAGCTTGGAGTGAGAAGCCACGCGGCAGACCGGAGGGAGAAGGAGGCAAGATGAGTAGCCCAAAGCGGAGAATCGAGACAGATGTATGAAGCTGTGGTCTGAAGCAAGAAGCGTGAGAATGAGGCTGACAAGGTCGGGAACAGGTCATGAAGATGCTCATGAGCGATTATGAGGTGACACTGGTCAATGACAATAGTATGTCGCTGATCCTTTCTCCTATCATTGTGGACTTTTGGGATGCAGCATGATGACTGACCTCTTTCGACAGTGTTCGTCAGAGCCATGCGACTAGCCGCACTTCGCCCATTCATGATCATGAGCTGACTTTCTTCTAGGCAAGAGTTCTACGTCCGCTTCAAGGGCCCATCAGAAAGTAAGTCTGGTACACCTGCAACCATTGAATGCATTTCCTGACTTTTGATAGCTCCATTCGAGGGCGGTCTATGGAAAATTCACGTAGAGCTTCCTGATCAGTATCCCTACAAGAGTCCGAGCATAGGCTTTGTCAACAGGATATTTCACCCCAACATTGATGAGCTGTACGTCTACCTGCGGGCAATATTGGCAGAACGGGACTGATAGCAACCAGATCCGGAAGTGTTTGCCTGGATGTCATCAACCAGACCTGGTCACCGATGTACGACATGGTCAACATCTTCGAAGTCTTTCTTCCTCAACTGCTCCGATATCCCAACCCCACGGATCCTTTGAATGGCGAGGCAGCTGCCCTCATGATGCGAGAGCCTAAAAGCTACGACGCCAAGGTGAAAGGTGAAAACAGAGACTTTGTCTGCTTGATGCAAATAGTATGCTAACACCTGCAGAATATGTCACCAAGTACGCTACCAAGGAGAGCGTCGACGAAGCTGGCGGCGAGTCTAACGATAGCGACGAGATGAGCAGCGTTGGTAGCTTCGACAGCGATGATGACGATGAACCGGCAGGCACCATGGACGAAGTATGAGAGAGCACGACACACCACATATTTAGCCAGCAAGGCGTTCAATGTGGCTACACATGCTTGCTTCTGTGGATGGCGTTGGATCACGGAATTTTATGGAATCTTGATATCATCAAAGTGAAGGCGTCGGGGAATTGGATCCGGAGAACGCGAGACTACTTATGGGCTTGTTTGGATGAAGCGAAGGCGCTGAGAATGGAACCAAATTATATAGCATAACACTCAGCTTCATATGCCACGCGATATTACTATCTGTGCTTTGAAAGCACGCTACGCTCACATGCACCCCAACCCGAATACGTACAAGGCTGGTTCAATCAGGCAAGAGTTTACGATATGGCAGCTACCTAGCTCGCGCTGCTCGCCAAATTGGAGCTGCCATGTGACCCATCGAAAGGGGCATTCCTTATCATCGACAAATCAGAGCAGCACAAGATCCCTTCCGAAGAGACAACGACCAGCTGTAGACTGTGAATGTAGCAAGGTACCAACAAGCTGTCTCTGCTGTGGTCTGGTTGTCGTATGGTGCTAAGCCCTGAGAACGACATGCTCAGATCATTAAACTGAAATCCCGTTCCCGGGGCGCACGTGGTGCAAAAAGTAACAAGGCAATCTTAATCGAACAAAGAAAGCGGCCGCCGCTCATCGTGAACAGTATCGGTTGCTTCTCGTAGACATGATTGATTGCTTGTTTCAAAGATCCACGTTCCGCGTGAAGGATTTGTGGCTTTCCGAGAACCAATTGAGGAAATGTTCTGGAAGCAGGGTTCGACACGCTCATTCGATAATTCTTTGTGGTGGCTTGCATTTGCCCATTTCTTTTTTCATGGACCACGTGGCAAACGGTAGGGCAGATGGGGCGATGTTGTATCATCATCAGATGAAACCGAGGAACAGGAGTGAAGGAGTGAAGGAGTTGCTATGTGGTTTCTTATGTAATGCGGAGGTTTTCATGTTTAAGCGCAGAGTTAACTGGGATTCAGGGCAAGATGGACCGGCAGTTTGTTGATTGAGCATCCATCCAGGAGAGGTGTGAGCAGAGCATTATTTGTAGTACAGTCTCAGCTTTGTCGTTGCGCCTTGCGGGTGGTGTCGAGGAGTAATGAAAGATCGACGAGGCTAGTGATAGCATGAGCTAGTGCTGAAAAACGTGCGTCGGTACGATTCTGCCGCTACAACGTGCGCAGCGAATGTGATCACAGGGCGATGACTGATTCTGGTTCTTGCGTGAGCTGTGAGGCGTAGCCTAGGTGTAGCCCAGCCCAGCCTAGCTAAATAACGTGGCCATTACTACATCTCCCTTCCTCCTTTGAAGCGAGCCTCACAATCCGAGTCTGCCGGTCTGCTGGTGAATGATTGTGTGATCATCACCACCTGCAAATCCACCACCCACGAAAGCGACCAAGCGACCCAGGCTGTCTGACTCTTGTCCAACCCTGGATCCTTTCAAGACTTTCTTTGCACTGTCTTGGCTTTCCTGGCCCTTCCCACGTTCCCCTCTCCTGTGAGTCCTGTCGACAGCTGCGAATAGCAGCCGACTAATCTCGACAATAATAATCCTTTGCTGTGTGCGTGCGTGCGTGCGTGCGTACAGCGAGGTGTCTTGTCCACCGCGCCAACCGCGCCGATCTGGACGACGGCTGCTTGATCGGGCATTGAAGTGCATCCGCATTACAGGTCCACCTGGCACCCCCCAAACCAGCCAACAGCCAAATCATTATTCACTGCATCGAAGCGCATCGCCGCGTCTCGCCTCGGCCTACCGCTCCTGCAATTGACCAGTGACCACAACCCAGTCACTGCCACTCTGCCAATCCAGCCCACCAGCCTTGCCCTACCCGACCGAACGCCTGGAAACGCTCTGGGACGGGGTGCTGCTGCTGTGCAACCGACTGTGCAGCCAACAGCTTCTTGGTGAAACGGCCTGGCGTTCTGCAACTCGTGGGTGGCGGCCAGCATCACAACCGAACTGTGTGGTGAGCTCAGTGCCTGCGCCTGCACTTGAGCAGAGAGGCCGCGAGGAGTACTGCAGGAAAATAATCACGAGCGGCTTGCAGGAGGATGACGCTGTGGAGGTAGCATCATTGGGACCTCTTGCTCGCAACGACAACGACACCATCCTTTTGAGGTAGTGGTGAAAATCGCAGTCTTTACCGTCGACCTCCGCGCAAATGGGCAACTCCAATGGCAAGCCCATCGTCCTCACCGACGAGGTGAACCTCAATCATTTTCGCTTGCTGCGAGTGGTCGGGAAAGGAGCGTTTGGAAAAGTCAGGATTGTGGAGCGGAAGGATACCGGTTTGACGTTCGCCCTCAAGTACATACGGAAGGATGAGGTGGTACGGTCAGAAAGTGTGCGGAACATCATACGCGAGCGCAGGATGCTGGAGCACCTGAATCATCCGTTCTTGTGCAACTTGCGGTACAGCTTCCAAGATATGGAATATTTGTGAGTTCGACACGGTGAGGGACAGAAACGTTTTACGGAAAGTACTGACTTTGCGTCTTCCAGATATATTGTCGTGGATCTCATGAATGGCGGCGATCTTAGATTTCACATTTCCAGGAAGACTTTCACAGAAGAAGCTGTGCGTTTCTGGATAGCAGAGCTCGGATGTGCTCTACGATACATTCACAAGCAGGGCATAGTGCATCGAGACGTGAAGCCGGATAACGTACTGCTAGATTCCGAAGGCCATGTCCATCTTGCAGACTTCAACGTCGCCTCGGACATCACTCCAGGAAAGCCATTAACGAGCAAGTCCGGAACGTTAGCTTATCTGGCTCCTGAGGTCTACGCTGGCAAAGGCTACTACTCCGAAGTGGACTGGTGGTCATTGGGAGTCCTCTTCTACGAATGCATATACAACAAACGACCGTTCGAAGCGAATCATCACGATGCCTTAGCGCAAGCCATTGTGAAAGCGGATCCGCCCTTTCCGGTCACCTCGCCACCGGTGTCCATGCCATGCCTACACGCTATAAGCTCGCTGTTGGAAAAGAATAAAAGTTTGAGAATAGGTGCTGCAGCATGGGAAAGCTTTACTGACAATCCATTCTTCCGCGACATCGACTTCGAAGCTTTGGAGAGAAAAGAATACGAACCAGTGTTCTGCCCGTCTAGCGAAAAGACAAACTTCGATGCCACATACGATCTGGAAGAGCTGCTTCTGGAGGAAGCGCCGCTGGAAGCTCGCGCTAGAAAGCAGAAGCCGAGAGCTGAGTTGAGGGAAGATGCAACGCAACAGGAAATCCGAGCTGACGAGCTGCATCGCATGATTGAGACCATGTTTGAGCCATTCAACTATACAACGGTCCCACAAGATCGAAGTCCTATACCGACGTCGACTACCGAGCCAACTTCAAGCTCATCTAGATCCGTATCTCGTCAGAACACGAGAGACAGGGATGCGCCATCGCAGATAGACCCTGCCTTGGCCAAATATCTGGAGAAGACGAAGTCGATACCGACACCACGATCACAAACACCAGGTAGTGCGTCACGAACTCGTTCTTCCACACATTCACCTGATGGCTCACCACCACTGCCAGCAGCTGCTCTCGAGATGGGCGCCACGGTTACGGGACCGGTCTCGACCGAGTACTTTCCACCTCCAACATCCGACCCATCTTCCAAGCTACCGCCGACGTCAGAGCCAATGAATGGGCCAAGGAGGGTTATCAGATATGAGGACACCGCACCTCCACCTCAAACCTCGCCGAAGACATCGAGGCCACGAGGAGCTATGAGAAGCACTTCGCAAGGAGGTGGTGTGCAGGTTGTGCTCAACGAGCAGGGAAGCTGGAGTGACATGGCCAACCAGAGTCAGAATATGGTCGCACACAATGACCAGGGACGCAACGAACGACCATCTGGCATGCTAGGATTTTTACGAAAGTCCAAAGGTCGTGACCGGAGCCCGAAGGCCAAAGAAAAGGAACGAGGAGTTCTCGGGAAAGAAGGTGCTCGCGTCATCATCTCCCATGGCTAGAAGGGTGGGCGTGCATTGATCGAGCTTAATCCGGATGAGGTGATAATTCGTTGCGTCTTCCACCTATTCTTCTTCATTACTAAACTGGAGAGAAGCCTCACGGACGGCCCGCACATATGGAACGCGCGGTGATTTGGATTTTGAAAATTTGGTAGCATGGCGCGGCGCAGGAAGGAAGCAACAAACACGACTCTGTGTGTTTTTCGAGATCTCATGGTTGATGATAGACTGTATAGTAGTCGTGAAAGGGTAGGAGAAGAAGCATGGACGCCAAGGCCAAGCTGAAGAAGAACATAATGGATGGATGCAATCTTGGGCCGTCTGAGACTCTTGTAGATCGCAATGCGTCAATACGTATGCTGTCTTGCTCGTCTCACATCTCAACAAGTCGTCCATGCAATCGATCGCTTGTTCAATAGTTTGTTCGTGATTGAGCAGGCATTGTTGATTGATGCTGCCGCATGGCGCTCGGGTGTCGGTGCAAACAGGGGTCTGGGTCGTAAAGCCGAGGACATTCTTTGTGGTCGTGTTCAGGTCTGCACTGTAAACTTGTGAACAGCTTCAAACCAGACCATTCCCTCATCCCGCTCTTCTGTAGGAAATGGATCCGCTCCATCTCACACCATATCAGCTATCGGTTTCAGCAGAACAAGCATACAACACAAAACCTCCTTGAAAGACAACAATACAACTAGCAAGCAAGCATGTCGCGTGCTCTCATTAGAAGAAATACAACATTACTACAACAATACACATCATTGCCCTCGCGACAACATGCGATCCTCATCAGCAATCATATCCGCCACTCCTCCCACAGCGCCTCAGGAACCTCCTCCAACCGCAAAAAAATCACCCTCCAAACCCTTCAATCCATGCACCGAAAACACGAACCCATAACAATGATCACAGCCCACGACTTCCCCTCAGCCCACGTCGCAGAACACTCCGGCATGGACATGATTCTCGTCGGAGACAGTCTCGCCATGGTCGCAATGGGCTACGAAGATACCTCCCAAGTGACACTCGAAGACATGTTACTCCACTGTCGAAGCGTAACACGCGGAGCAAAAGCACCTTTCATAGTCGGAGATTTACCGATGGGATCTTATGAAGTATCTCCGGAGCAAGCGTTACAGAGTGCTATTAGATTGGTCAAAGAGGGAAATGTTCATGCTGTGAAACTTGAAGGTGGGAGGGAGATGGTTTCGCAGATCAAGAAGATTACGACGGCGGGAATACCTGTGCTAGCGCATATTGGTTTGACGCCGCAGAGGCAGAATGCTTTAGGAGGATTTCGAGTTCAAGGGAAGAGTGTTAGTGGGGCTTTGGGAGTTCTGGCTGATGCGAAAGCTGTGGAAGATGCGGGTGCTTTTGGAGTGGTTTTGGAAGCGATTCCTGCTGAGGTTGCGGAGATTGTGACAGGGAAATTAAAGATACCTACCATTGGGATTGGGGCGGGGAATGGGACGAGTGGACAGGTACTGGTGCAGGTGGATATGGCTGGGTATTTTCCTCCTGGAAGGTTTTTGCCGAAGTTTGTGAAGAGGTTTGGGGATCTTTGGGGTGAGAGTTCGAGGGCTTTGGAGTTGTATAGGAAAGAGGTGAAGGAGAGGAGTTATCCTGCACCGGAACATACTTATCCTATGAAGGCGGAGGATGTGGAGGCGTTCAGGAAGGCTGCTGATGATGAGTAGTGAGATCGAATCATGGAAAGGCTTCGTGCTCATAGCTTCCATATACTTCAGTAGACCATAGAGAGACCACCTCATTCATCGTCTCATTCCGAAGGCTCTCATCTATGACTCACCCGAACGCCTGCGTAATACTATAACTTACGACTAAGTCCTCCCCAACCTTGAAACACTATATCAAAAGTTAGCATTATCATGAAATCTTCCCATCAGCCTCCTCCACTACAACGCAGCAGACCACTCAGGTTCATAACCCGTGGCTCTTCGAGCCACCTTCAGCCTTGGGATAGTATTCTTACTCACCCTCCATAAATTCCCAACCCCCTCATCAAGTCCCTGCCAACATCAGCCTCAATCCCCCTCCCAATCCCTATCCTTTATGTTTCTTTCTTACCGGAGCAAAAACACTATTAACATAACAAAAAACCCCCTCATGATCCTCCAGTTTCAGCTTTTTTCTCAAAAACCTAACAATATATTCAAATCTTTGATGACTTGAACATTTGAATCGTGGTTGTTTCAACGCCGGCGTGTTGGGGAGAGGCGATAGCCTCACCGTTACTAAATCACTCAATCAGCCAACACAACCAGATATACAGAAAGAAGACTCGCAAGCCCGTCAACCTCGCTAAAGCTCGGTATAATGCTCGCTTCGCTCGCATACTTTTATCTTGCTCGAGTTGTCCAGCAGTATTCAGAGCTTTTGAAGCGTCTTTGGGGAGATGTTCGAGGACGATTGAGGCGGACATTGTCATTGGCATGTCGGCTGCTGTGGTTTCTTCTTCTGCTTCTTCTTCAGTGGAATCGGGACTTGGGGAGGGTGAAGACATGATTGCCAGCCTCAAGTGTGCAGATGTTGTTGTGGTTGTGTTGTTCCTTGAGAAGTCGATGATATGTGTTGATGGATGGAAGGTGCAAGTTTAAAGTTCGGCTTTGGAGCTGCAGAGTGAAGCACACAAGAGGCAAGCACGAGGGTCTTGCTACACAGCATTCATGTTTGCAAGAATGGCACAGGCAAGGCTAAAATGATTGAAGTTGAATCTGGATGTGTATAGCTGAATTCTTTATTACGCACAACCTATGCATCACGGTCGTGCTATGCTCTCTACCACATGATTCAATAGATGCTCCGTGTCACATGCTAGTCCCAAGCTCGTAAGCATGCACCGCCCATGCTTTCATGCTTGACCTCAAAAAGACAACATTATCCGCCCAGACACCACCTTCGCTATGCCGCTTGAGTACGAAATGCAATGCTGTACACATCGACAGCAGTCAACAAAAATGCCGCGTCAACGCTGCTCTGCAGGAACAAAAGTCTATCAATTAAGCTGAACAGTCAGCTGTCGTCTTCGTCGTGCCAAGATATAGAGTCGGTAGGACGCCTCAGTGCTCGTGGATCTCGTGCTTGTGTGGACGCTTCAGTCGGAGAAGCAGCGCATCCAAGTCGCGCCAGTTGTCCAAGGTCATTGCGAACTTTCGGTGTTTGCGAGAGCCAATGTGCTACATCAAGTCAGCAATGGTTCAATAGTCGTCAGAGCATGATTGCTTACCTCCTCAAAATCATCAAACTTGTCACGACAGTTCTCGCAGTAACCCGGCTTGGGGTCCTTCTCGGGGACCTTCTTGCGCTTGGTGGCAGTGGCACGACCTCGGGACTGCTCTACAGCATCCTCATCTTCTTGTACCACGCCGAGGGTCTCCTGTGCTTTGCGCTTTGCTGCTCGTGGTGGCGGACATTGATCATCGTTGATCGCAGCTCTTACGTCGTTCGCGTAAGACGACGGGACGCTATGGTTTGATGCTAAGACCTTTCGCTTCAACAGTGAGACTTCCTTGGAATCACCGAAACGGCGCTGAAGACCCGGAGCGGTCGAGGATATCGCAGTTGACGAAATGGCTTGCGACCGAATGGCAGATGTCACGTTGGATGGCTGAACACCAGACGCGACTGGCTCGCCACGTACCATACGCGGAAGACCTCGCATGTTGGCAGCAGTGCTGTTGAAGAAAGCTGGATTGCCTTCGGTGGAGGATTGGCGTCGCGTGGGAGGGGGTTGAATCGTCGGGTGCGATTGCTTCATGGGAGGATTGGTAGCTTGGGCAAGCTTTCGAGGTGAGCGTCTGAGATTGACTTCACGCTCTACCAAAGCTGCATTCTGGCGAGTCGTGCGTTGAGCAAGATCTTGAGTTTTGGAAGTTCGAGCTTCTCGGTCTTGAGCTGCCTTCTTTGCGTGGTTGGGATCCTCGATGAAAGGGCATCTTCCAGGACCTGATAGTCGGAATTGAGGCCACTTGCCTTGCTCCTTGGTCTGTGGCCTCTGGTACTCACGAACCATGACAGGCTTGGTTTTCTCGTCCATGTCATGTATGTAGATGTAAGCGCCGCGAAGGGATACCATATCCTGCGCCACAACATTCATGTCTCGGTCAGCAGGACCTCTGACTTTCTCATGACGAAGCAACTGCTCCAGGTCGACATCTTGGGTAGTAGCTCTGTTTGAGGTCCTGTTTGCAGCGCGGGCATCCACCATCGGTTCGCCAGTCTCATTGTCGAGGATGGTGTCGAGTACGCGATGAAGCTTCTCCAATGCCCAAATCTTGATACTGAGTGCACGAGCTTTCGCAATGATGTCCGCACCTGAATCTTGCGGTCTACGGACATCAATGCTTTGATGCGCGTACGAAGATTGCTGTTGTGCACGACGCGATGCGGCATCAAGAAGAGTGGCAGTCCGCCGCTGACCTGGAGCGGTGCTCTGCGTGGACTCTACTTGAGCAGCATCCTGCTTGCCATCGTACTTGCCTTCATCATCTGGACTGGTGCTGTTGGCCTCGGCAGGAACACTACGCGTCGTGACAACATGGGTGACTGATCTGGAGAAGAACTTCTCCTCGCGAGCTCCAAGCATGCGGATTGACCGCATAGCTTTGTGCCGGACATCCTCTGGAACGCTGTCGAAGTAGAAGACGAATTGTGGAAATTGGCGCCGGTAGTGTTTTTGCCATTGTCGAATAGACTCGAGGTTGTCGGCCTGTTGCTTTTGCGTGCGGTCGAGGGCACGCGGTTGAGGTGTGGTCTTCTTTTCACGAGCAGACGCGAGCTTCCTCTCGAAAGCGGTGGGCTGCGAATTGTTGCTTCGCTTGGAAAAGACTTCCTCAAATTTGTCCTGAGCGGTAGCAGACACGCCACGCCTTCGTCTGGGGTCGACGTTCTCTTCATCTTCGTGTGGGTAGGCTAGAGCCTGCTTCTTGGTTGGTGGCTGGCCATATGTGCTTTCTCGAGCATCGCCTGTTTGGGCTCGCGTGCGCTTGCCGCTGATGGCAGCAACATTGCGGACGGGCGAGTTGACGGCATTGGGCACTGCGGCCAGTGGCAGTCTTCTGCTGGCCATTTCGACTGTCGCGTCCGGGAGTCGTGGTATTGATACTGCTGTTGCCATGCGAGTGTGCGCCGAAAATGCGCGTCTGCTGTGGTCTGCTGTGAAGCTTGCAAAGCAAAGCAAGCAAGCCGGAACCGTTGCGCGGGGCAGCGACCGACGCGCTCAAAGCCAACACGCGCCGTGAGAACAACAACTCTCAGCAGTTGACTGCCAGCAGCATAGTATGGTAGGGACCGGTGGGAGAAGTGAAGGAGAGAGGCAGAAGCAGAAACGGTCGAGGACGTGCGCAGCACAGGTGAAGTAGTGGTGCCAGCGAGATGTATACAAGTGTGTGGTTCAGGTGGCTGTCACAGTGTTGTGGTCGCTTTCTGGGCTGGGATGCTTGCCGAATCTTCGGCTGAGCGTGCACCTACCAGCGCTTTCCTGCACATCGCTCCATCTCTCTCATAACAACAACAAAACAACAACAATCCAATGGCAGGAGATTTGTTGAGTTACTTTGCTATTTCCTGTGGCTCGCAAGTCTGCTTCGGTGCAAAGTCATGCAGAGGATATTTCTTACTGGGCACATCGCCTTGCCACCTCGAGCTATTTCGATAGCTGCATGGCTTCCAACCACGCCTTGGCCCATCGGTCAGCCATGTGGTCCTCGACAACGATGGCTGGCCTAGGAAGCTAACATGTACCAAACATCATGAACGAGCATTACTTCATACTATTATAGCTCACTAAGCTCGGCAATTGCTGTGAAGTACCCTTGGAAGCCCGATGTTGCTGGAGCAGAGGCTGGGCATCCTGGTTAGTCTGCTACAATCTGGCGCTGTCCTGAGCCATCCTCAAGACTTCCTATGTTTGCAAGCCGCTATGAGACCTCGTCGGAGCTTCCTTCAACCTTCATACTACTCAGTCAGATACTACCTTACACGCTCAGTACGCCAGTCCACGTGCCGTCTCTAGTCGTGACATCAGCACCGATCCCGCAGAGCCGCGATTGCGTGTGCAGCGCTACCGGGTTGCTGGAGCTGATCTTCAGGCACATATCAAAAGCCAAGAAACAGCCTCGAAAGCATTGAGATCCATACACAAATCGTCATCTGAATCACACTCACTGCTTTGGTCAGCTGGTGGTTTACCTTCTCAAGACCACATTCATCCACTTCGCCAGATCAAGCAACCTCTACCTCAACAAGCACATCCCGCACTACATCTCAACCATGTATCGACAAGGTGGTGGAGGGCCACGAAGGAAGTCTTTACTTATAGGCATCAACTATATCGGCAGCAAACATGAGCTTCAAGGCTGCCACCAGGACGTTGAGAATATGCGAGAATTTCTCGTGGCTATGGGCTATCCTACGGAGCGCAATTCTCAAGTCATATTAAGAGGTATGACTTGAAGCAGTTCTAGCTCCCACGGTCTATCTATTGCCTACACTGACCATTTCCAGACGATTCACGTACAGATCCGAATGGTGTCAGTCTCATCCCCTTCCGAATTGATTTGACAAATCGCTGACTTGCCGAATAGCCATTCTGGCCAAATGGGCATAATATGCTGGCTGCCATGCATTGGCTTGTTCAAGATCCAGGAACGATCAACTTTTTGTACGACTTCTACGCTTCTCAATATTCGTCTACCATATAATATACATGCTGATCATCTTTATCACAGACATTACAGTGGTCACGGAGGGCAAGTTGCAGATACCGGCGGCTACAGAACCAGTGGATTTGACGACACGATCGTGAGTCTTCTCGCATCGCTCATCAGACGTTTGTTAACTCTGTACAGGTGCCATACGACTTCGAAAGGAATGGTCAGGTCCCCAGTGGCATACTCCATAAAACGCTCGTGACATGCCTGCCGCCCAACAGCACTTTATTCGTTATCTTCGACTGCTGTCACAGTGGTTCTGCAATCGAGCTTCCTTACGTTTATCGAAGTGACGAGGACGGCAATGTGTCAATGCTGGACAATGTGCAGGCTGGTATGCTTCGAACCAAATAAAGTCTGATTTAGACAAACATGTTCTAACAAATTCTAGGCATGCGTCTCGTTGGCGCCGCATCTCATCTGATACAAGGAGGTTTCACATTCGACAAAGTCGGGGAAGCAAGACAACTCTTCGCCGGAGCAACTTCCTTCTTCCGAGGCCTCACGCACCAACAAGAAGAAACCGACCAGTACGGACTCGGAACCCAAGACTTCGCACAAGAGTACGCCGGTGAACAACAAAAACAGATCTGGATGTATTCTGGATGTCGAGACGATCAGACATCAGCCGATGCATCAATCGCTGGTAGTCACGTTGGTGCCATGTCCTGGGCGTTTCTTGAATGCATGAAGCAATTCGGTCCAAGGCAAAGTTATATCCAGGTCTTACAAAACACACGACAGATTCTGAGAGGAAGATATCAACAAGTTCCACAATTGAGTGTTGGATATGAACAGGATCTGAATAATGGAATACGGATCTGAGAGGTTATCCGCCTCGAATCAACACCATAGAACCGTAGCGTCCTCGCGCAGACTCATGCTGCAGCAAAAAAAGCCCACTCACTCCATCCCCTCCAACATCCCACCCCCATCAATCCAAGCCTTGAACTTCCCCTCCTCCAAGATCCCCAATTCCTTCCAAGCAGCAACCAATCTTCTAGATTTCGTACTCTTCCACCCATACACCTCCTCTAACCAATGACAATGCGCATGATCAGTCCTAACCTTCCCGCCTCTCTTAGTTTCCGAAGAGCGATGACATTCGATGAAGAATTCCTTGAAAAATGTGCGTTTGATGAGTAAATACTCTGCGCAATGTAATCCCAGCTATCACAGAAAGGTTAGCGGTTCAGAGGAAAGGAAGAGGGATAAGGGAAGCTTACAACAGCCGCTATTTCCCTTTCTGCAGGTTCGAGATCGAGGAGGTATCGATCTGTGCTTAGATCAAGGTATTCTTTTCCACTCTGGATAGAATCTAAAGCGAGGAGACGATCGAGAGCAGATTCCGGGTTCGAAATTTCCGGAGCGTAATCTGTTATGCTGAGGGCGTTGAGGTAGTCTGGTGCTTCGGGGATATGTGTGGCTTTGGTGAAAGATGTTTGGAGGAAGGTGTAGAGTCGAGAATGATGTGTACTGCCGGGTTCCAAGATCTTCTGGAGGTTGAGAAGGTGTTGTTTGGAGGTTAGCTGGAGGAGGAGGTATTTGTATGGTACTAAAAACAACAAATCAGTAAAAATGAGGGAGTGAGGGTGGATTGGGAGGGATTTGACTTACCTGCAGAATAAAACCACCTCACCCTCTCATCATTCGGCATGAAAACACCCAAAATCCCAATCTGAGCTCCAGCTGCGGATTGTGATATTCCAACTCCACTATCTTTCCTTCCGCTGCCGCCGTTGCTGTCGAGGGATGTTGCGCCTTCGAGGAGGAGTAACTTACCTTCCGTCTTGAGTTGGAGGGTATCTAATTTCTGGCTTTCCATCCGTAGCATGTCTGGGTAGCCGTATAGGCGGCTGTCGAGGGATTGGAAGAGCCATTCTTTGATTGCTAGGCAGAGGCCTAAAGGGTTGGAGGAGCTGAAGATCGCGATAGGAACTTTGACTTTTTCGAGAGGCTCGAATTTGAAGGTTGGCCAGCGCAGCGCTTCTTTGGAGTGGAGGTCGAGGTCTTTGGCAGAACAGCCTTTGGCTCTGATCACGCGCGACATGGTGGGTCGTGTCGGTGTTGTGGTTCGTGCTGCGTGTCAGTGGTTCGTGACTGTGATCATGTTCGAGTTGGGTGTTGATGGAGGTAAACAAATAACGTCGCAGCAGCAGCGCGCCTTCACTCAGTTTCTTGTTAGAAGCGCCTCGAATGTGAGAATGTGAGATGGTGACTCAATTCAAGTGAACCACAGATTCTCACATGCTCACCATTGGCCTTAGTAGCCTTGATAGTCAGTAGCTCCAGGCATCGCGGGCCACACGATGCCGCCGTACGCCTTGCTCATGCCTGATATTGTACACATTTCTCATTACCGTTTTCCCAACGTCTATGCAGCTGGCTCCTCCTCACTGGCCTTGCCAAGACCATGCTCCTTGAGCAGCGCATCAATTTCCTCAGCTGCCCACAGCTTGTGGTAGATGGTTCCCTTCTCTGTCCGGCCGACTGTGGCAAACTCGATCTTCTCACTCGACAGCTTCGTGCTGTCCATGGTCTTGCTCAGCACCTTCACAGCCAACTCACATGCCTGCTTCAAGGTGCACTCCTCGTTGTAGTCTTGCTTCAGTAATGATTGAGCGCTTGCGTTGTTTGCGCCGACACTTGTCGCCTTCCACCCAGTGTAGTTGCCTGATGGATTTGATTGGTAGAGCTGGAATTGGCGCTGGTTGTCCCATCCAGCATAGATGAAGGATACACCGAATGGTCGCAGACCACCGTGTTGTGTGTAGCCCTGCTTCAGATCGCACAGCCGCCGTACAAGCTGTTCGCATGGAATGTCGGCATTGTATGTGAGGAGGTATCGCTGAGCGGCTTGTCGGGCGTAGTTGATGAGGATGTTGGCGTCTGCAGTCATGCCTGCAACGGCGCAGATCATGTTGCTATCAAGGTCAGCATAGCGAATCTAGATTGCTGGGCTGATACTACGCACTCGTTCAGAATGTACAGCTTCTCGGCGCTCGTATCTTGTTCCAGGAGCTTGCTGGTGACCTTGCGCTCTGCTGCCAGGACGATTCCATCTGTGGCGAGGATTCCGAGCGCTGTACCGGCGTGTGAGATGGCTTCAAGGGCGTATTCGACTTGGTACAGACGGCCCTCAGGCGAGAAGATGGTCGTGCGACTAAGAAATATGGTTAGATGTAATGGAGCATGGCTGTACACTGAGGCAGCGCATACCTGTCGTAGCGTCTCGACATGATTGCGGTATTCTCCTCGGCTTCCTCGCAGTTTCAGAGTATGTGCTGACTGGTTACAAGGTGAAAGTCCAGTGAGTAGTTGCGCTTGGTAATTGTCGATGGAGTTGGATGTTTCTTGGTGGATGTTCACATGCTTGGACTTGGAGCTCTCCAGGCAAACGAGGCAAGCGCGTCGCGCACTGACATCGTGAGCATCGCCCGCAGCTTTCCCGAGCTCCAACATTTCAAGCCTTCACAACATACTCGCAACGATAGTCATTACAACAGGCTCTCCTTGGCAATGGAGTCGCCTAACAAGCGACAACGCACATCTTCGCCGACGCTTGCTGCTAACGACGACTTTGTGCCTCTTGGCGGCGACGATGAGGCAGACGAGACTTGGCAAGCTGCAAATGGCAGCACAGAAGATCAGTACACACCTTTTCGGCCGCCGCGGGAGCCCAAAGGGCACTCTCAGCAGCAAAGACGGCGACCATATGATCCACGCAATGAAAAAGACAAGCCAAAGTCTAAGCACGCTCTTCCTGGTCACGAACCATGGATCTTAGTGAAGACAAAATTCCGCAAGCGCTTTGTGCACAATACTCAGACCAAGGAGAGCTTCTGGCGGATTTCGGATGATTTATGGCCTGCTGTGCGAGAATTTGAGAGGTGGGAGAAGGAGCAGAAAGAAAAGAATGACAATGCCAAGTGGGCAGAGGAGCAACTCAAGCAGATGCGACAACACAGCAAGGCTGTCGAGGTGAACGATGCTGCAGATAAAGAAGAAAGGAGCCGCAGAAGAAGGAGCGAAAGTCTTCAGCGTGAGGATGAAGAAGCTATGATGGCCGAGCTGGCAGCACAGGCCGAGCATGCTGAGGAAGAGGATGCAAAATCTGCTGCCAAAGCAGTCCAGCCACTACAACCTCAAGGTCATGATTTGGAGAGTGATAGCGAATATGAAGTTGTTGAAGTCACCGACTCCGAAGGCGAAGAAGGCGACGAAGAAGAGCCGCAGCAGTCTACAGAAAGCGAACCGCAGCCAGGACAAAATGATGAGCCACCAGAGGACGTGCCAGTCGAATTTGGCGAAGATGATATTGAGTGGCAGTTGGCACAGATGGGTCAAGAGTACGGTCTTGATCCAGGCGAATTTGGCGAAGAACCTGAGGCTGGTTGGGAAGAGGGCGCGGAAGGTCTAGTTCTGAGCGATGAAGATGCTGTCAACCTGTTCAGGGACTTGCTCTACGACTATCAGATCAGCCCTTTCACACCTTGGGAGAAGATTATTGCAGACGAATCAGAGACCAGCATTTTAAACGACGATCGCTACACAGTGTTGCCGAATATGAAAGCACGACGAGAAGTCTTCGATGCGTGGGCCAGAGACAGAGCAGCGGAGCTGAAAGCTGAAAGGGCAGCCATGGAGAAGCTCGACCCGAAAATTCCCTACTTGGCCTTTCTCCAAGAAAAGGCGACCCCAAAGCTATACTGGCCAGAATTCAAGCGCAAGTACAAACGCGAAGGAGAAATGAACGATCGCAAGCTCAGCGATAAAGATCGAGAAAAGCTCTATCGCGACCATATCAGCAGGCTAAAGCTGCCCGAGAGCACACGCAAGGCTGACCTGCAAGTGCTTTTGAAGAGCTTGCCCTTGAAGGCCTTGAACCGGGATACACGGCTTGACTCCTTGCCACAGCAACTGCTCTCGCATCTTCACTTCATAAGTCTGACACCAACCATTCGAGATCCTATCATCGAATTGTTCGTCAAGAAGCTGCCTCCTGCGCCTGAGGACGGTGACAAGAGCGATGAGCAGCGAGCCGAGGACGAAAGAAAACGCGAAGAGCGAAAGCGTCGCGAGAAAGCCATGGCAGAGCGAGAGCGGAAAGTAGAAGAGGAGCGACAACGAAGTCAAAAAGATGAGGCTCGAGCGAAGCGCAACCTTCGTGAGGAAGAGCGCGAGCTGCAAAGAGCCATGGCTGTGGGCAATCGAGGTCTGCAGGCACATATCTCATGAGGAGACTTCTAAGTGCTTACCAATTCGAATATACCCCATGGGCCCCGAAATATCCCCGAAATACCCATTGTCACAATAAGCCGGAGTCAAGCAGCATCGTTGAAAGCCGCACTGTTCACAGTTGTGACCATGAGTGGTCTCTCGAGGGCCAGCCACGTCGCTTCATGAATTACTTTGAAATGGACTTGCGGTGTGATCTGAACTTCGACAGTACATGAAACTTCTCCCCATCGATGTTGGCCAGCGAGGCGAGCCAGTATGGGTAGCCCTGGCACCGCCTGATGATTGCTCGCCTATCGGCCGAGATCATCTATGGTGGCCCGTCGTTCGCGTTGTGGAATGAGCGAGGCCGAGTTCACGGATTTGGACGTTCCGCTTCTCCATCAGTCGAGAGCATCCACGCCCTATATCATGTTTGATGAGTTCCAATTTTGAGCATCAAAGCCGATCGGGACGTGCGGCTTTGAGTGTTTGGAGAAGTCGACTCGGCTTTTGGATCGGATTTTGTCTGCACCTCAATGGCACTAGCCAGACTAGCGCGTACCCATTCTGTGACGTATCCGCAAGTGGTACCGCAAATGGTTAAACAGATTTGCACTCATGGTAGGTTTGGTGGAGAGCTCTTATTCCGCATTTCCAATCAAGAACATCTTGACGCGTCGATCATTTCATTCTCCTTGTCACTATTTCTTGTATTCACCTCTTCATTGCCTTGACAATGCCTCCAGCGCGTAGTAGCGCATAGCCAGCATTCCTCAGAACTCTCGACTCACTCACGACAGCCCACAGCTGCGGGGGCGAGCTCTCGGACGAAAGCACAATGGCTTCAGAAAAAGTCCCATTGGATATGGATTTGGAGAAACAGGCATTGGAGAAAGAGCAGCAAATATCTCCAACGAGCCAAGAAAGCACGACCAAAGAAGAAGTAGAAGACCGCCAAGAAGACACCGAATCCCAAGACGAAGACGAACGAGATCCACGAAGTATCACACGACAAAGCACCAAATCCTCAAGCAGCAACCACCACCTCTCCGCTCCTCCCCTCCAGCTCTCCCGTTCGCGTTCCTCCGCTCGATCCCAGCGCTCCTACCATCTCCAAGATGGCTACACAATCGATCAACCCGACCCCGACTCCCCAATCGAACATAACCCCAACGAAAAAGACCTCGACCCAGACAAAGCCTACGAAGTCCAATTCTCAGGCGAAGACGACCCCTACAATCCCAAAAACCTCCCCACAGGTCGCAAATGGCTCATCGTCATCATCATCTCCGCATCTTCTCTGTGCGTCACCTGCGCGAGTGCAATGTATACTTCCACATATAAACAATTGGAAAAAGAGTTTCATGTTAGTCGAGAGGTTGCGACGTTAGGATTAACGACATTTGTTTGTGGATTAGGACTCGGTCCCATGTTTTTATCTCCATTGAGTGAATTTTATGGGAGGAGGATTGTTTATATTTGTGCTTTTGGGATGTATTTGATATGGTTGGTGCCTTGTGCTGTTGCGAATAATATTACTTGTATGCTTTTCGTGAGATTTTTTGATGGGTTGGCGGGTTCTGCGTTTTTGAGCGTTGCGGGTGGAACGGTGGGGGACATGTTTCGTAAAGATCAATTGAGTGCGCCGATGATGGTTTATACGGCCAGTCCGTTTGTTGGACCGGAGTTAGGTGAGTGAAGGGAAGCTTGGGAGGGTTCGTTTGCTGATGTTGTGCAGGTCCTGTGATGGGAGGTCAGTATTGACTTTGCGAGTTTACGAAGATCCCTGATTTCTTGAAATCAGGTCCATGAGGGTTTGTATCCTTGTGTGTGTTGCTGACAGAGATGCAGGTTTTATCAATCAGTATACTGATTGGCGATGGACGTTTGTAAGTTCAATTCCTTCTTTTTTGTTGCGCTCGTTCTTGCTGGTGGCCACGATGCACAGAACAAGCCGATCGATGGTCAATCGACTGCTGCTTCGATGTGACCATGTTTGTCTGAGGACTAAGTGGTCAGCGGTCTTCTCATGGTACCCTTCAAGACCAAAAGGCCTTAGATAGCCTTAGAACTTCGCATCTGACACAACAGCGGCTGGCATATGATTGAAGTCAGGATCTGAGCGAGCAAAATTGGATCCGCGGTAGCTCTGCTTTGACTGCGATTTTGGTGCCTCTTTCGACAAAGTGGCGAGCACAATACTCGATGGAGAGATCGAGCGCTTCATCGATGTTTCGTGTAAAATACTGCCAGTAGCATAGTAGGCTGATCCTCGCGTAGTATGTCCTAATCATATGGGCTGGTGTCCAATGGCTCTTGCTCGTCACCTTCGTTCCAGAGACCTGTGAGTTCCCGTCATGCTCCTGAAATCCAAACCCGAGATGTGCTAACGTTCGCCTCTCTTTCGTCCAGACGCTCCAGTCCTCCTTCGGAGAAAAGCCATCAAACTTCGTGAAGAAACGGGCGACCAGCGCGTAAGTCGTCAGCTCATGCATCTTCCTCATACGAACTGACCAAAGAAAAACACCAGTGGAAAGCTCCCATCGAAATCATGAACAGATCTGTTCTTAGAACAGTCCTCTGGTCTTGCATCCGTCCATTCCAACTACTATTCTTCGAACAGATGTGTCTAAATCTGTGTTTGCTCTCGGCCATCTTACTAGGTTCGAACGTCCCTGCATGGACGACAATTGACATCTCGTAGACTAACTGAAAGCAGGAATTCTCTACTTGTGCGTTTGAAGACCCAGCAGACTGTTTTTCATTGCCACGTGGACTAATATGTGCAATCGCGCGTTTCAGGTTCTTTGGAGTATGTTCATTTGCATCATCGAACGAGCAAGCGGCTAATGATGATGCAGGCATTCGCAGTCGTGTTCCAGAATAATCACGGTTTCAACGAATGTACGTCGAAGCATCGTATTGCGAGAATGAAGTGACAGCTGACACACCATCAGGGCAGACAGGATTGACATTTCTTGGTATGGGAAACCCCCAAACCAATTATGAGGTTACTGTAACTAAACACATGCGTAGGCATATTTGTAGGTATGCTTGCAGGTGTCTCTTGCGATCCATTATGGCGGAAAAATTACATTTGCCTCGTGGAGAACAACGACGGCGTCAGCGAGCCCGAGTTTCGGTTACCTCCCACAATTCTGTAAGTAGTGTCTCTGCGTGCTCGTGGATACGAGACACATATTGCTGACACGCAGTTCAGAGGTGCCATGATTGTTCCGGTCAGCTTGTTCGGTACGTTCACGACATAAAGCATGCCATGCACAGGACTAACACGTGCTTTCGAAAGGCTTTGGTTGGACGTAAGTACATTTCTCCGCTTCGCGCTTCGTATGTACACGCGGCCACAGTTCCTAATTGTTGTAATATGCAGGACATTTTCCTTCGTTCACTGGATAGGTGGGTCCAGTCTTCGCTGCGCGCTGCGCGCGATCGATAAGATTCTTGCATATGCTGAGCAACACGCAACAGTGCCGATCGTCTTTTCCATCTTCTTCGGGCTAGGCAACATTTTGTAGGTGGTTGAGATGATTTTCGCAGGGTCTTTTCGAGAAGCTTGCTAATGGGAGATGCTACTGTAGCTGCTTTAGTGGCATTTTCACGTTCCTGGTTGAGACGTAAGTTCACACATCAAGCCACTTCCGAGGCGATGTCTATGATGCCAACTGGATGCTTTGTGTGTCCTTGACTTACAGATGCCAGCTATCCTCTCTACGCCGCATCTGCATTGGCAGCCAACTCATTCGCAAGGTCATGTTTTGCCGCAGGTGAGTTACTAATGTGGGAGCAAGGGCTGTGGAGGCTGCCCAGTATAGACTCTACGCAGGGTCGGTTGTCGTTGCATCTGGCGCCTCAGTATTGACTCGAGGCTGTCTTGTTCCTGCGCTCGGGCTCATTGAGTGCCGCTTACAGTCGATGCTTAAACAAGATCCAGGGCATGCTCCACAGCCCCGGAAGATCCTGCGCCTAGACGGGTGTGCCTGTGCCTGACTGACCTGCTGCAATAGGCTGGCCATTATTCGGAGTGCAAATGTTTGAACGCAAGTTGCCATTCCAGGCGTTTCGTCAAAAGAGCGGTCAACTGATTTGCAAACAGGACTCGGGTACCAGTGGGCAACGACGCTCCTTGGGTGAGCGCATGTTCGACAGATCACTAAACGAACGAGTGCTAATCGCTGAACTAGCTTTCTTGCCCTGGCGATGACGCCGTTCCGTAAGTGTCGACGACTCTCCAGCGCCATGGTAAGGCATTGGTACTGACGTTTGAAGCCGTCCTATTTTTCTACTATGGGAAGAAGTACAGGGGCAATTCGCGCTTTGCGCTGGCAAGGTAGCCGGATCAGGAAATCGTAGATGGTTGCCAATCGTAGGTCGATACTACAAATAGCGGATAGGAGTGGTAGTACTGCATCTCAGCGTCCCAGCATTCCAGAGGCTCCACCGCAGTGCATTAATGGTTGTCCCAGCACAGAAGAGACACGCAGAAGACTCGTGGCTCTAGATAGCACATGGCTCGTATCTTGCGGCAACATTGTAGAACACAGCGTAGAGGTTGGAGATTGGGATCGATGCTGTTGTGCTCGCAGGTCAGCGCCTTGGCCGCAGACTCGCTGCCTCAGAGCCAGAATCGCAATTCATCAGCAGGGCAAGCCGCCTGCCGTGGACAAGCCCAGGAGTAATTTGCTTCGCTCGTCATTGATAGCCCTGTCCATGCCACGTGACACTGCTGAGCAACACGAGAGCATGGCCACTGCCAGAGATCTCTGCCACTCATCAGATCGCACGGCCCAGATGCCCTTGCCTCGGCGCGTAGGCGCTTTCGTATCGCCGTGCTCGGCCCCAGAAAGGCGGTGACAGCGGCTGCTGCGAATCTCGAGAACGTGGCGGACAGTTTACGTCTGCGGGCGGCTCGAAGGAGACGAATTGCGCGCAGGGAGAGTGACTATGATAGATGAGTGACGGATGGGCCTGGCGAGGGCAGATGCAGTTGTGTGGAGGGAGGTTGGCATTGGCAGCGGTTGGATCGATGCGGCGGGAGGGAACCTTGACCTACCTGCAGCAAAACTCAGACCAAGCTGACTCCACCTTTTGGCTGAAGCTAGCACAGGTAGACCTCGCAGACTGCGCGGAGAGCATGCGCTGGGATCAGGTACAGTGCAGTGCAGCGCAGTATATTGCTGCCGATCAGGACGAGTCACTACTCCGATAGAGATTCTCGCGCGCGTTGTCGCAGGGCAGCAGCAGTGGGAAAGACAGGGCCAGACAGGATTGTCTCAGTCCGCGACAAGAGCGAGATACGAGCTCTCTGCGTGCTACAGCAGTGAGAGGACACAGACGGTGCAGGGCAGAGCATTCAGCAGGGCAATACGGCGCAGAAGCGTGCGCTGGGGCTGTTCACAGTAATTCGCACTGCAGACTTTGTACGCAGGACCTAATCTTGATCGCCTCGTGGCCGTCAGGTCCCTCGCGCTGGGAATCGCACACGCCGTACCTCTGCGCGCTCTGGAATGGCTGCGTGAATAGAAGCGAAGTTACACAACGCCGAACGAAGACGCTCCCTCGGGCCTGATGCGCTGCCAATCGCACACGCTTTTGCGACTGATCACAGCAGCAGCGTCCCATTCCCTCGTGCCGGACTGATCCGCCGCATGCGTGCTTTGCGTGCTGCTCATTGGCAACGGACGTGACACCGCGCGGCCGCCATTAGCGAGCGCTCAGGTTGTGAGAGGGCACTCACGAAGGAGTGTGTGAGGTTGTGAGATAGTGCTGTGGAGTGTGCGCAGGGTGCTGGGCGAGGCCTGCTGTCTCGAAGCAGGCGGACACTACGTTTGGCAAGAACTGCAAGAGCTGTCTCGGGCTCGACCGCAGAGTTTATTTGCAGGAAGTGGAGCGTCGTACAAGCAGCGAGCACAGCGTAATCTTCGCGCACGCGTGATCCGTCGTTGTCCAGTGTGGCGGTTCTGCCCTTTCGAGCCAACACCGACGGATACGCACAGCAGCAACGTGGGTCGCGAGCTTTGCACGAGGCCTGTGCGCAACCTGCGTATCCACGCCAGCCTAGGGGCCCTCGTGCTGGCTGTCGAAGTGCGGGAGAGTTAATATGTCGCCCGACGCCGAAGATGCGTCCCCTTCTCCAGAACCTGGCGCTGAGCAAGACCCTTCAGGCATTATGGCAGAAGAGACCAAGCAAGAGCGTGCCTCGACTGAGGAGAAGTCACCCAACGCCCAAGCAAGTAATGGCAATGCCAATTCCAGCCAGACTGCCAAAAGCAACGCAAAGGACCCTTCGCGCCCTCGACGAAAGAAAGCTAGACGAGCCTGCTTCGCCTGTCAACGAGCCCATCTCACATGCGGTAAGTCCTCCAGATTGGCGAGCGAGCCCCAACCAGGGGTCGATCAATATGGACATTCAGCTGATAACCAACAGGTGATGAACGTCCGTGTCTAAGATGCATCAAGCGAGGCCTCCAGGACCAATGCCATGACGGTGTGCGCAAGAAGGCCAAGTATCTCCATGATGCTCCCCCAGAGGCGCTGGTACCTGGTTACGCCGCCAACAACTATGCCATGAACGGATCACAAAGCTTGACAGCTGTACCCGGAGTGGCCAACGTCAGTCCTCATGGATTGCCCGCAAGTCAGTCTGGAGCATATTTCCCACAGACCGCGTCTGGTGGATTTCCTCAATATACACACGCTCAACAGCAGGGCTCGATGGGTCCGCCAATGATGGACAGCGCCAGTATGGTGCCCGACTTCGGCTCAGCTCAGACTGTTGAGACACCCACACAATACCAATCAACGCCGAGCCAGCAGGTGTCTCCAAACCAAGAGATCAACAGCAATCTTGATCAGACTCCATCGATAGGTACAGCTGGTCAATCGTTTGACACTACCTATTTTGATGCCAACGATCCATCATTGTTCAACTTCAACATATCAGACCTCAACTTTGGCAACCACTATGGTGCGCTTGAGTTTGGTATGCTGGGTCATATCTCTTCGGGCGCTGTCAACACACCGGACATGGACTCCATGAATCAGATGGGCGGCCACTCAAACCAGGGCAGCGTATCATATGACGGATCACACTACCCAGGTTTCAGTGGCGGCTACAGTCAAGGCTTTCCATCATGGCAGAATGCTCCAAACGCAGGCTCGCGGCAAAGCAGCACGACCAACATCTGGGGAAACCAGAACAATGGCCTAGAGGCTTATGCTATCGGCGAACAAGCTTCGTCGATCACAGGTGCGAGTCCACATTCACAAAGTCAAGATTTCACGGGTTATCAATCTGCAACCCAGTCCCCAGAGACACAATTTGCCCAACCAGATCAGAACAACCAGTCTGACCAGCTGCTGCGCCAGAGCCTTTCCCAGGCACAACAATTTTCGCGGAAGCAACCGCCTTTTCCTGGTGACCCTCATATCGAAATGGATCGGAAACGGCGGCGTAATACATCGGAGGTCTACACATCTGTTACAGAACCATATTCATATACCCAGGGATTTCACGCACTCACGGCTCTCCTACAAAAGCGCTTCCCGCAGAAGAAGGTCTTGCGCATTGCCAAAGCTTTGGGCATGATTCGGCCTTCCTTCATCTCATGCAATCAGCACCTCAACCACGACGATCTAATATTCATGGAAAAATGCTTCCAGCGGACACTTTGCGAATACGAGACTTTTGTCAATCACTATGGCACTCCCACCGTCATATGTCGAAGGACTGGCGAAATCGCAGCGGTTAGCAAGGAGTTCTGTCTCGTCACCGGTTGGAGACGAGATGTCCTACTTGGCAAGGAACCAAACTTGAACGTCAACACCGGCGGATCTTCCTCTGGTACGCAGACTGGCACTAGCTCTAGAGGAGCGGTAACGCCCAGGATACCGAATATCGAGGCGGATCCAGGACGGCCTCAGCCCGTGTTCTTGGCTGAGCTTATGGACGAAGACAGCGTGGTTCAGTTCTACGAAGACTTCTCGGAACTGGCATTCGGCGCATCTCGGACCTCCATTATGGAGGCTCCATGTTCATTACTGAAGTACCGCACCAAGGAAGATCCTGGTTGGGGACCCACTGACCATGTCGCTGATGATGGCAAACGCATCAAGAAACATGGAGATCATAAGTCCGAGCCATTGATCAGAGGCGAAGCCGGCATGCATGCGCTTGGAGAGCGCGACGGCCGTGTAGAGTGTCAAATGTGCTGGACCGTGAAACGCGATGTCTTCGACATCCCCATGCTGATTGTGATGAATGTAAGTTTGCTGATCCCTACCATCCTACGAAATATGCCAGACTAACACATGACAGTTCCTCCCCGTCATATGAGAGCGTGCTTGTGGGTACATGCGATTGATTTTACGAAGGTGTTTGGTCGTTGACCACTATAAATGCATATTGACTACCGTCTGGAACGGTTGCAACAAGGAGGCAACCTGATTCACGGAGTCTAGAAGGGTTTAACGGCATTGATGACTGCATGCTGCACGATACGCAGTGCATGGCGAGCGTCTTAATTAGAGTCAGCAAGACACATATACGTTGTCACGAGAGAACTCCTTAATAATACAGAACCTCATGTCTCAATGATAGCCGTCACGTGCGATTGAGTGATAAGTGTGAAGCTCGAGCTTATCCGCGCCGAGCTCGGTGAAGCTCACTTCGACTATCGAAGATGTAATGAATCATTTTGTCGAAATGCAACGATACACCGCCCATCCTCGCCAGCTCGACGATCGCAATGCGTCCAGACGGCCCTCGCCCAACAGTAGCTGGCCCTGAAAGCGGACCAGAACCACCTTTTCCACTGAAGCTCGACGGCAAAGTAATCAAAGGATTTGGACGTGGCAGCAAAGATGTGAGTACCGACTTTTGAGGTTACGTGCTTGCTGCTTCGCCGCGCATCCTTCCATATCACAACACTATACGACTGCTCCACCTGGACAGGATCAGGCACACAACGAGTCGACCAGCGCAAGGGTGTTCGCAGGAGGTTTGGCTGATGGTCGAGCTATCAGCCGCTGTCATGCTGCACCCTACCGCTGGGACCTGAATGCCAGCGCGTGTTTGTCACGTTGGTCTCACAGGCTATGCGCAGGTGCTTTCCAGCACCGTGTAGCCGTCACCCTGGGAGCATTCGGTGCAGCAGTCAGCGTGTCATCTGCACGTTGCCGCCGTCATACCAATACTCTGCCGCCGCGCAGGAGCAGCACGCGCTCCTTTGTTTCATATATTCTGCATATTGAAGCTGACGTTGCGCTTCCAATAGCTCGGTATACCAACTGCCAATATCCCTCTGTCCGGGCTTTCCGTCGGTGGACACGAAGATGTAGAGTCTGGTGTTTACTTTGGTTGGGCCGGCCTCTCGCCTTCTCAGGTCACAGCTCAGCACACGCCCGGCACTGATACCCAATACGATCTTGCGGCCGAAGAGACGTACAAGAGCCTTAATGCTGTGATATTAGAGCAAAATAGAAAGGATGGGGATAGCCAGAATGAGGCAGACAAGGGCGCCGTATACCCCATGGTCATGTCTATTGGATGGAACCCATTCTACAAGAACACTGTGCGCAGTGTCGAAGTTCACATCATGCACCACTTCGAGAAGGACTTTTATGGCAGCCATATGAACGTTTCAATACTTGGGTTTATACGACCAGAGCTTGACTACGTGGATATGCAAAGCCTGATCGACGACATCAAAACAGACATCAACGTCGCTGGGAACAGTCTGAGCAGACCAGCCTATGCAAAGCTTTACCAGGACCCTTACTTGCTGGATTTCAAGAACAAAAACGAGGTTGCTAGCTAGAGTTGCGATCCTGCGCTATCATACAGCAATACATCCTCTTGTCACACCACAGAAACCACTCATCGGACTACAAAGGTCGCACAGACTTGGCATCCTCTGCTCTGCTCACGCACCACCTTCACGCTTGGCGTACCTGATCGATGTCAGCATGGAGAATCATAATCCGGCTCAGGCTACACTCACTCATCCTCCATACGCTCTTCGTACTCTCGATCTCTCTTGGCCTGATCCTCATCGCTAACGTCTTCGATCCTGCGACTTGTAGATCCTCCAGAGCTTCCCAAGGCGCCGACTCGCTCTTGTCCACTGGAGTCGAAATGACGAGTGTCTTGAATCATTGGTTCTCCCATATTCTGGTTGGCCGTCTTGACAGTTGTGTTGCCTCGAGGATCGGTATAGACGTGTTGCGCCGAGCGTGTACCGGTAGTGACACCATCAGAGGTGCTGCTACTGCTTGAGCTTGAGTAGCTGAAGCTGGAACTTTGAAACGTTGACGAGGACTGTTTCGACATTTTGGATCGTTGCTTTGAGAAGAGTTGCAGCGGAAATTGAGGTTCTACGATGAGAACAAGATCTTATGCTCTTTGTGCCTGCCAGTGACGCAAGAGCAAGCAACGAGCAAACGCCACAGTAGCTGCGCCACAGTTCGAACTTGAATCGCCTTTCAATGTTCTCTAACAACCCATAGGCAGGAAATATGATCATATGGTCTACTAGTCTACTCTGCAACTGAGCTATCAGGGCGGAATACCACAGCCATGTTACACAAAAGTACAGCACGCTTCTTGTGAAAGCCATGAGGCAGTCCCTTAGCATTTATTGCATATCCCAGCTCGTACCCGCCTCTTCAAATTGAACCTCTCCTTGCAGTTCTTGTCCCTTACTATTGATTTTACTGCAAGATCCCGTGCATTGAATGAAAACACAGGCATAAGATAATAGAGTCACTCGGCATGAATAACTCAATATGGGCCAAGGCGCCTGAAGATCCTGATCAAGCACGAGACCTCCTCCGATCCCAGTTCGCAACACTGCTAACTTTCGCCAGTCTAGCACAACTCAACCCACGGAATCAGATCTCTCCGGTGCAGCCTCTACGTTCACGCCAGAAACCACAGAACCGCCGCCTGATGCTTCATCAGTCGAACAGTTCAGCCAGACCGGCCCGCAGCAAGATGACCTCTTCAGCGAAGTCGTTCCGGCAGAGGAGTCCATGCGTATACGTTCCGACGACGACCTGTTCAGCGAAGACTTTACTCCAGCCGCCCAGCCCGTAGTAGTACCACAAACACAATCTACGCGCTCGCAACCACCTCGATCGGGTCCGGATTCAGCAAGAGGTCGTGGAAGAGGTCGTGGCCGAGGCAGGAATACAAACGATACCAGAGACACAACAGAGAGGAATGAGACGACGGGCCCGGGAAGACAACCACAGAATTCACGGAATACACGTCCTCAACAATCGCCACAACCTCAGAATACTCCTCCCGAAAATGCACCCAGTGGACCACGCAAGGAAACACCACAGGCTGTTCGCGGCGACAGATCAGCAGCTGGAGGACTCCGAAAACCAAAGCTGACCGAGGAGGAATTGGCAGAGAAGATGGCTCGTATTCAGATCAAGAATGCCTCATTGACAGCTGCTCATGCCCGCGCCGAAGCCGATGCTGCATCATTCGCTGAGAGAGAACAGCAGGCTAAACAGATTGCTGAGCAACGCAAGAAGGAGGAGAGAAGAGATCGGCAGCAGATGATGGGCGAGAGGGAGAAGAATCGACAACGAAAGCTTAAGGCCATGGAGGGTCGCGAATGGGATGCAGAGAAACGCGAGGATGATTTTGGGAAGGGTGGGAGATTTGATAAGAAGGGGGGTTTCGCTGGTGATCGTGAGGATTATAATGATGGAAGGGAGTACCTTTATCAAGAACCGAGAGGAGGCGGGCGAGGGAGAGGTGGTGGGAGAGGTGGAAGAGGAGGACGACTACAAGAACAGCATGCTCCTCGACCGGAAGAGTTTCCTGCGTTGCCAGCGTCTAAAGCTGACACGAAGCAAGATGGATCGAAAATGTTGCCGGATGCTAGTGGTCCTTCTGGAGGGTCTTGGGCAGAGCAGATGGAGTCGTCAGCTCAATGACGATGAAACACACAGGCAGCTTGGAGAACATGAAAAGCTAGGTCAACGACTATCATTCCGCAGGGCACTCAAGCATGCGAAGTTCCAAAAATAGGGAGTACAAATACTTTGCATCACTCGATACTGCTAAGAAGTACAGAAACATGAGATTCTGACAATCGGCATCCACACCATCATGTCAATGGCTATTTCTACGCCCTACAACAAAGCTAACTTGGTCTATAGGGTGATTTTCACGAGCCGATTTTTCCTGCACAGCTATTGCGTGCAGCACGATATAGTTGAGTCGGCCAGGAACAGCCCCGCCTTTGGAAAGAGCCAAGTGGAGACACTTCAATGCCATTTATCCATCTTTACAATCACCACTAACTGCGACATGACAGCTGCTTGATTCGCAGCATACCGACTCATCACCAGCAACTTTGTCCAACCATGTCCCTAGACTTCGGCCTCAAGGACGTCCACGTCCTAATCACGTACGTACATTACTCGGCCCCACATAATGTTTCCACCACCAACTGACTCTATCCCAATATCAGTGGCGCAGCAGGCGGTATCGGTCTCGAAACAGTCAAAGTCTTCCTCCAACTCGGAGCACGAGTGACAGCACACTATAATTCCAAAATCGGGGAACTCGCCAATCTTCCCGTCAACGCAGTGCAAGCAGATGTTCGAAATGAAGAAGCAGTCAAGAAACTTTTTGTCGAAGCTGCTGAAAAGAACGGAGGTGCTGTGAGTGTGTTGGTTGTCAATCATGGGATTTGGCCGGAGAAGGATGCGTAAGTACCAAAAGGAAACAAAAAAGGAAAAGGGAGATTTTTTGGTAGCTGATTGATGTGTTGGTTTAGGCATATTGCGGATATGGAACTCTCCCAATGGAAGAATACGATTGATGTAGATTTGACTGGACCGTTCTTACTCTGTAAAGAGTTTCTCAGAGCGCTTAGAGGTGCTGGAGAGGAGGTTAAAGATAAAGCGAACATCATCTTCGGTATCATCCCCAATAATCCCACTTCTCCCAAAACCCTCTACTGATATATGATGTTCCAGTCGGTTCCACAGCCGGTAAATTCGGCGAAGCCTCCCACGGCGACTACGCCTCCAGCAAATCCGCCTTGATGTACGGATTGACCCCAACCCTGAAAAACGAAATCGTTCATATCGCTCCAAAGGGTCGAGTCAATAGTGTGAATCCTGGATGGGTAGCTACACCCTTAGCAGAAGAGGTTTTGAAAGATAAGAAGTTTGTTGAGAGGGCTTTGGCTACGACTCCTTTGCAGAAAGTTGGGAAACCAAAAGATGTTGCGAATCAGATTGCTGTTATGGCGAGTCAGAATTTATCTGGACATTTGAGTGGGGTGAATTTACAGGTTGATGGGGGGATGGAGGGGAGGTTACTATACCCGCCGAGGATGCAGTAGGTAGAAGCAGAAGAGCTGTGGAGGATGGGTTGTGGTTTCGCTTGGGAACTGGTGGAGGAATCAAGATGATTGCCGAATGGTTTTCTGTTCCATTCTCTACTGACTCGAGTCCCTCTCACCTGATCACCCATCCCTATAAGCCTTTCCCAACTCCGTCAACTTCCCCCCATCATCAATCATCCTCGCATGTTTCCCAACAGTCCCACAATTCCTCATAGCACCAAAAAACGCATACCGTTCAACCCAATCTAGGGAGTCTAAGTACTTTATACTTTCTTTCATGAAAGACTCAACGTGTTCTCTCGGTAAAGGATTCGTTTCGTTCCAATTCGTAGGTGCGAATTCCGTAATCCAGACTGGTTTTGATGGGTCGAGTTGATGATGCCTGATGACGAGCGAAGCGAGTCAGCCAAAGCCCCCCTCGTCCAAACAAATAGAAGAGAGGTGTTTGTTAACTTACGTGCTCCAAATATAATCATAAAACCCACCCAAACCTTCACCATACCAATGTAAACACCAAAAATCCACATCCCCTCCCTTGCTCCTAATCAACCTCAAAAACTCTTGCATCCATTTCACACCATCAGGAGCAGAAGAAATCCCTGGACTTCCTGCCCTCAAATTCCAAGATTTTCTTAAAGGTTCGATAACTCTCACCCATTCATCCGCAGCCAATTGAGCAGACATATTCGATTGGGAGGGAAGTTCGGGTTCATTAAATCCCAAAACATATCTGCTAATTCCACATTTTTGGGGTAGCTCGTCGATCTTTACGTTGTTCCATTGCATAGGCACGAATTCTAGGGATGTGGAGTTTGGGGTTGGGTTGGGAGACCAATTATCTAAAGACAGGGCAAAGTGTTAGTTGTGGTTTGGTGATGATGAGGTAGGATCACGTACAAATCCATGAGATTTTGGAACCAGGTTTTGTGAATATGTGTACGGGATCTTGGTTTTCGACTGGCCAGCAGAGACCACGTTTCGAACGAGGAGAAGGAGTGGATGATGATGAAGATTGAGGGTTCTGGACTTTGTTTAAGAACTTGTCGGCTTGTTTGTGGAAGAAGGCGGACATTGTGGATGTTGTTGGTGAATGTACTTCCTTGAAGTGAGGTCGATCAAAGTTGGACATATTGCCAAGACGTACGCCACGCGGCCGCGTCAAGGCATGATAGAAGGCACCACACGAACACATCTCGAAGCCTCGTGACATACATTAGAGCTTCTTGAGTACTCTATCCGAACAGCAAATTCACTGATCCCAGTTCAGCTCAGCTGCAAGATCATCGGGGCGGCCTCTTGCTCTATACATAAAGAACACCCGAACAGGCCTCATAGACCATCTCTACCAAAAGCACCCTGCGCCAGCGAATTGAGATATCCATACCTCGTGATCATGGTCGGATCGAAATTACCCTCATCGACCCCAACAGCAGCATCAGCAAGATTGTGAAGTCCATTGCCCTGCTGTAACATCTTCTCCTTCTTTCGCGTTACCAACTCCCGAACTGCACCATCCCAGCCTTCACTTTCTTGCTTGCCGGCAAGGCCTCGTCCCTGACCAAGCGCTTCGATCATCTGATCAAGCCCTTTCATGGCTTCAGCCCGGGTCTTACCCAGGTCGCAAAGTTCGCAAAGTGTCATGGCCGCCAAAGCTCCGAAGTGGTGGTTGAGTGGTGTGACAGGTGTCATCCGGCTGTTAAGCATTGTCGCCACCTTCACGGCATGACCTACTAGGTCTGTCGGCTCGCTCATTGGGTTCAAACGTTTGATAAGCAGATGGCAATGATGGTAGCTCAAGTGTACCAGGTTGAGAGAGCCCCAGACTGATTCCACGGACTCCCGGAAGCGGTCGATCTCACCGGCCAAGGTCAGACCAAGCAAAGAGGATGCTGGGTTGGAAGGCGCCATTACATCTGTAGAGGGCGTCTTGGTTGTTGTCAAAATCGCAGCGAGATGTCCGATGATGAATGATAGCCGGGCCAGATTATATGTCGATTCTCCCAGCAGGATCTGATCTTCAGGCAGTAGCACAACGCTATTCTCTGGGAGTTTGAGAAGGTCTGCCGTTGAAGAAGCATGCCACCTGTCCAGGATGAACAGCACCCACCAGACGCGCCGGGCCAATCTTTCCTCTGAGTCGCGATCGCCTTGTATTAAAGATTGACTGGACGTGCGAATCACGTTGATCTCCAGCTGACCAGCCACACCAGCAGCACGTCCGAGCCATTCCGCTCTACTTGGACCTGCTTGACCTCGTATTGTTGCTGGGCCATGATTGTCGCTTTCCAGTGCCATCATGATCAGTGTCTGCAGGTACACCAGATTCGTCGCGTTGGTATGTGAGCTTGGGTTGTCGAATGGATATTTTGCGAGCAGTTCAGCAGTCTTCTTCAATGCCTGAGCATAGTTGGGATTAGGTTCGAGATTGGTCGTAGGAAAGGTACGCATCAGACAGTCAAGCGCAGCCAGAAACGCTTCTCGCAATGATGCTGGACATTCGCTCAATCTTTGTTGCAAGCGATTCTTGCTGTTCGGAAGTAGCGGAAACGTTTGGTGTATGATACGGTAATATTCATCAACGACCGCTTCGTCCCAATCAAAAGTCGCAGGTGCAGGAACATTGCTCTCGGCATCAAAGGCCAGACCGACAGCTTCTCTACGATTATCGTTGGGTGCTCCATGCCGCCAGAATGGCTGCATAGCTCCTGGTTGTGGTGCTGGCGCCTGGGCATGTACATATTGCGGCGAATACTGAGATGCTGTCATGGGTGCCGCAGACGCAGGAGGTTGACTAGCATGCAGCGCTTCTGCGGTGTCGTGTGTGCGCTTGTCACCAGCTCTCGGGTCCTGAACGAGGAGAGGATCATGATTGCCATACTGCTGCAGACCTTCTGCCATGGCTTGATGAAGCTGCTGAACCTCATAGCGGTGCTGCTGTTGCATGTGGCCTGGATGCACCGACTGCTCCAGACTGTTCAGGCGCTCAGCCAGCTCCTTGATATATCCTTTGCTCGGACCTCGCTTCATGGGCTGTCGACTGAACGCACATCTAGCACCTGTCCTGGCGCAATTGGTGCATGGCACGGCGCCCGTTTCGTCCACGGCGTCGCAACGAATCTTCTTCCTTCTGCACTCATCGCATGCCCGACTGACTTTGCTTCGCTTGTTTGGATTCTTGTCTGGTATCGGCGGCGCTGAGTCCGGCGTGCCATTGTGCTGTGCGTATGCTACTGAGCCCTGCGGCATAGCAGCTGATGCTGCCTCGCCGTGTTGGAGCATATGCGCGGGCGGTGCTCCGAAATTACCGAAACTGCCCATCGCATTGCCTGTACTTGAGCGAAAGTGTCCATTTTCGTCCTGCGCATGGTGTCGGTCGTAGCGGTAATCTGGAGACTGCTGTGTGCTCTCTGGCTCGGAAGCAGCTACATTGGCTGTGGCTCCTTCTGGAGTTCCAGATGGACCTTGTTCGCGCCGTTCACCTTCTGCTTGCGCGCTGTGCTCATATTGCGCTGGAGTTGAAGCTGGACCTGGGGCTGCAGCTTGCTGTAATTGCTGGTAGAAAGGCAGGTTATTGTTTGCGTTGGTGGGGGATGGATACCGCTCCGTCTGCTGCGCCTGCTCACTGGATTCGGCCATGTGTGAATGAATGTGAATGCGATCCAGAGACTGTAGTCAGTACGATCGCGTTCTCACCTGCCCGCCTACCGTGTGTGGGTGCTGGTGTGGAGGTGTCTGGTGTCTGCGCAAACACGTTGTTCTGGCGTGACTTGCGACTCCGACATCCTCTCACAGCCAAGCATTGTGGCTAGCGTGTTGAGAAGCATCTTCATCGATGGCTTCGCTCGCGAGTTACAGCCTATTTTCGCTGGTGATGGCACACTCGGATAATGTCCTTGGTGTTGACAAGTTCATCCAGGAGGTATATATCTAATCAGAATCTCGACCTTGCGAAGCCATGCTGGATGATTATTCCGCCGATCCGTTTCATCCTATCTGCATCCATTCCCAGCGGCAGCGGAGGTCTGCTTCACTCTTCAGCGCCGGTCAACAAGGTCTGAGAATAACGAGTCCGCAGAGGTTGGACGCTTGCTATGTCGTCCGCAAGGCAAACATCATGATATAAAGTTGTCAAAGCCGGTAATTTTCGTGTTGTCAATCGTTGTCGCACTAGGCGGCTTCGCTTCAGCTCTGCCTTGCGACCAAGATGTGCAAAGACACGAATGGGGTGCTCATTTCAACACGTTGACTCAAATTGGGCAATTTAATTCGCAATCATCTTTCATTCATCCCGCTATCTATGCCTTGCCCATCACCACCGCTACCCTCGCCGAAATAAATGCATCTCGAGACGCCGACATGAAGCAAGTCGTACTGATCATGGCCCACAATTGACGGAAAGAAAGTCATGTCCTACGCACGCACACTCATGAAGGGCGGACGGCATGCGATGCCGCCCTCTTACTGTTATTGAAAAGGCCAGCTTTCATTGTTGTAGCTTTGACTCGTAAAGTTTTGATCAAAAGGGCTGGGATAGTCGTCGTTCGGGACGCTGAGTGAGCCGTCGCTCCAGGGCTGAGTGGTAGTGAAGCCGATATCCTCATCCATGGGGATGGCTGCAGAAGTCACGTTTGGTAGGCCGCCGAGGCATTTGGAGGTAGTGGTGTCCATTGCTGTGGGACTGCTGGTGGCTGAGCCGAAAGTGCCGTTGTTGATGTCGATGTCTGGGAAAAGTGACCTGATCAACTCGTCGTTCGGTGCACTTCCTGGACCGACAGAATGCGATTGGGGCCGGCTCGGGTGAGAAGTGACAGGCGATGGCCGTCGGGCGATACCTGACATCATAGGCATGGTTGGTGTAGACCACACGTCGGGGAGCACAAGTGCCTGGTCGCCAGCACTCTGCTTGCTCTTGCCTTCGTCAGATCCATGAACACTTCCAATTGGCGATTGCCACTCGTTAGGAAGGTTGGCCAGATTGAAGTCAGCATTACCAAAGAAGTTTGGTGGCAAGCTACGTCGATTGATTGAGCCGGCGTCGTTGTCCGTGGGTAGCGCATCGAAAGCAGCAGCAGCGGCAGCATCTTCTTGAATGCTTGGCATCGGAAACCCGTACAGGTCTTCCATAGCAGGGATCTCATCAATCTCGGACTGAGTCCCGGAAGAAGCGGCAGTCAAGGCAGGCTGTGTGATGCTGCTTGTGTCGAAGTTGGTAGGCCATGCACCGAACGGGTTGTTGTTTGGCATTGACTCAGATGAAGGAAAGACCGACCACGGATCGAAAGAGCTGTCGGCAACACCTGACATAGGGTCGAAAGGAGGAAATGGCATAGATTCGCTTGCAGACGAATCGATGCTCTGGTTGGTCTGAATCGGTCCAAGTGTGCTGAAGTCGATGTTGGACATCTTCTCGTCACTGAGCCCACCACTGCATCCACTCAACGCATTCAGCTTGGGCGATGGCTGCTCTGACTTGGAAAGCCTTCTTCCAGTGTTCAACGGTGCCAGAGGCGGTGGATTGTATACAGGCGGCGTGTTGTATTTGGTACTCATGCTCAGCGGTAGGCTGTCAACAGATCGTCGAGCCACTTGCGACACGCTGTGTTCCGTGTGCGACCTGCTCATTGGCATCTTGTACGGCATACCACATTCGTGAGCAGCATGGTTCTTGCGGTGTACAGGCTTATGATGGCCGTTGGCGAAGACGGTGATCGATCCATCCGACTTGGTCGTCTCAAGACGCGGCTTATGGTTGACAGCAGGCCCGTGGGGTGGAGTAGTGCCTTGCTTCTGAGCCTCCTTCTTGACAAGCGAGCAGGAGCATTTCCCACCGTGTCCGCAGCAGCAGCCTTGTTCCTCAGCAACAGCTGCAAGGTGGGTAGAGTCATCCTCCAGCTTGTGGTCATCGTTCAAGCCAGCTTTGGCCCGCTCCTCGGCTTCGCGCAAGTGAATGCATTTCTCCTTGGAGTGGTGCGGCTTTTGTTCGTCGGCGCAGTCGCATTTATTGTGTGCAGATCGCTTCTTACGTTCGAGACGACAGTGTTGGCATTGGGTCACCGGGCGACCCTTCTTGGGAACCAGTGTAAGTTCGCGGTCTGGGCAACGGTCAGTACCGAACAGTGCATGTATGCGCCGATCGCATAGGCGGCGTCAACAGCAGGTACGAACCAGTATGAGTGCAGCCACTCACTCGGTGGCCCTTCAGACATGACTGGCATGCCCACTTTGTGCCATCCGCTCTGACAACCTTTGTTACATATCAGTATACTGTATGTGCATGTTGTGGTGTGTTGTGCGGCGAGAGCGGGAGTGAGCATACCATTCCGGAATGTGGTTTGGGTGAGGGATTTATGGACCAACTGCGAGACTTTTGCTCAAAGAATTCCCGTGCGACGACGGGGTTTGCGACGGCGATTGTTTGAAGGTATAAACAAGGGTCAAATCGTTCAATAGAATACTAGAAAGAATCCGGGCGCCTGGTCATGGGAAAATGCTCTCGTGGGTATCTCTAGTAATCGTCCATCCGGAACTCCTCTGTGCTGCGATGAAGGACCCAACTTTCGTGTCTCGTTTCTTCGTCGTCTGTACTCGCCACTGGGCGGAAGCGTCTCGCGTTCAAAGGCCTGGCACACCTCAAGAGGAGGTGGCCGTACAATGGCCGGACTTCTCGAAAGAATTGACGCTCAAAATGGAGGGCTGAACTTCTCTGCTGGAGAAGAGGTGGGTTGTGTAGTGAAAGCGAAGAGAGAGAATGCCAAGTGTCGGAGGCACTGCACAGCGCTGCACTGCTGGCCTGTGCCTCTCTGGCTCTGCTGGTCTTGGATCAAGGTTGCCGCCTCTTGACGGCCGAAGCAGCTGACCCTTCAAACTTTCACAGAACAACGACGAATTCCTTTCTCTCTGGCGGCAAAGCCATCCGCCACCGCAAAATCCTCTCAATTCTAGGTTGCCAGCACTTCAACCAGACGATGTCATCCATTCGTGGCTTTACAGTGAAAAGGTCCTTCGCATCTCGCAAAACGCTTCGGATCTGTCATTCCCAACGACTGCCGGCTCGTCGCCGTGGACCCTCGAAAGCGGTTTCGTTTGTCTGCGCTGAGCCACACTCTAAAACTGACGAACCCTTGAACAGTCCTCGCTCGCAACACTCCACGCTTGCGGCCAACACTTCCGAGGTGGTAACGACTGGCGGTCTACAAATTACCTGACAACAGTGTCGCGCTAGCTGTCGCGGCTCTTCATTCACTAGAAACTCGATGCGCCTTCCTTCAGTCCGTGAGGGACTACAGGATTGCACTTTATTAGAGGACACGCGGCGCGGGATGCTCATGACATGGGGGGCAAGTCCAATGGCTGGTAACATGACTTTGGTACCTGATTTATTACGTCCTTGTAGCAGTGAAGGCTGCGATCGCACGTCTTCAGGTCCAATCTAGCAAGAGCCGCTCACCTTAGCCTTGTGACGATTTGAAAGAGGTTAGTTGGTCGTGCTGACCAAGTTGAGACAAGCATGTCACTTGTAATTCCGCTACGCTGATATGCTGCAAATCTCTGATTTACTCGCCCCTTGGTAATCATGTCGGTTAGAATGGAAGAGCGGTGACAATGCCACATTTTCCACATACGCGTATCGTCTGGAAGTGATCAACTTAAGCTCAACCTTTTTGCGACGCCGCGATGTCGTAATAAAAGCTTCGAACCTTTGGCCGGCGCGACTCACGAGCACCAGTACCGAAGGACAGAAGGGCACCATGGCCATGACTGTGATGCTTGATTTCACCTCCGACGGAGATGTTCATGCGTGGTACCTGCACGCCTCGGATCCCGACTAATATGGCTATGTTGGTATGCCAGCTGTTCCCCTAGCTCGTTCGGTCTCAGAGACAGCTCTACTGGTCGTCGTGATCTCCAATTCATGCCAGTAGTCTTCGGATGTCGTCAATCCTGCCAGCTCGAGCATTGAGTCTCTTGTTCTGCTGTTCGGAGAAGGCCATCATCATCAGCTTTCGCTTCTCCTTCTGGATGTCGAGTGTGTGCTGCTCTATCGTATTGTTCATGACGAGCCTGAACACCTTGACCTCTTTCTTCTGCCCGAGACGATGAACACGGTCGACTGCCTGATCTTCTATAGCAGGAGCCCACCACGTGTCACACAACACGACAATGTTTGCTGCCGTCAAGTTGAGGCCAACAGCAGAAGCACCCAAGGAAGCAAGCATGATTCCAGTCTCGGCATCATCCTCCAATGCACGAATGCCCTTGTCCCGTTGCTGCACATTCATTGTGCCGTCGAGCCGACAGCATTTGTAGCCTTCTTGGTCGAGCCTGGTCTTCACAATGTCGAGGAAACTGGTCCATTGCGAGAACACGATAGTCTTGTTGCCGCTGGTCTGATTAGCAGCAAGAATCTTGACCAATGCGTCCACCTTGCTGCTAGACTGTGTCAAATCGATATCATCCTCCGCTCTCTCGTCTCCGTACTCATTTGCAGGCTCAACAAGGCTGCCATCATCCTTGAGTGGGGCTCGGCACATTGGACACTTTTGCTGAGTCTCGATGACTTTCTCAATGCACGATCTGCCGAATGCGTGACCGCAAGTGGTAATTACTGGCTGGTGAAGTGTGTCAAGGCAGATTGCACAGTCTTCGGAGCTTTCGATCTGGACTCTGAGCACGTCTTGCAATGCCTTCTTGTTCTCTGGTGTCAGCTCGACGTTCTTGGAAGCTTCCAATTGTGCTAGGAGATTCGTAACTCGTTCGCCACAAAGCTGCCAATGGTTGCAGCATTGTCGCATACGAAGCAAGACCTCAAGCAAGTGGTTGTAGGCGCCGCTCGTGCTCTGTCCGGCAGTGGCCTTCTTTTTGTCGTAGCTCGTCATGAGCCCCTTCGCTTCCGCTGTGAGTGCATCGTACCGCTCCTGTTCTTTGCGTGTAAAGTCAATGTTGTGAACGTACTCATCAAGCTTCGGCAGCCGCAGGTCAATGAAGGCCATGTCTTTACGTCTTCGTAGGGTAAAAGACCTCATAATGGCCTGGAGGAGGTTGTTGGCGCTTTCGCTACCAGACTTCAGAGGCCGCACGAGCACTGCGTTGAAGGTCTCAAGCTGATCAAGGCCGCCCGTAATACCGACAAAGCGAAGCAGAGAGAACAAGTCCTTGAGCGAGTTCACAATCGGAGTTCCAGTCAAGACCCACCTGCTCCTAGCTATCAAGCCCATCGCAGCTGCAGCGGCCTTTGTAGCAGGGTTGCGGATCGTATGACCTTCATCAAGAATAATTCGTCGCCACTCTACGCTGTAGAGTCCGCTGCTCCTCAGCTTTCGCTCCGGTATGGCCGCGCCTTTCTTGACTACTCCGAAGTCGCTGGCTAGAGTGCCATAAGTTGTCAACACGATGTCGTATTGGCTGAAGTCTTCAGATTTCATCTTGACGCGACCGCTGGCGTGGTATGTGTAGACCGACAGTTTTCGGTCATCGCGCGTGTGAAACTGGGCTTGGCCACTCCAATTGCTGAGCACACTGACCGGAGCCACGACGAGTGTCGGTGCACGGGCTTGCTCTCCTTTCTCGGTAGCAACCACAGAGATCATTTGGAGCGTCTTGCCCAGGCCCATGTCATCCGCAAGAATTCCACCTGAGGCAAGGCCTGGTGTCTGCGTAGAGATGCCGGACGCCAGATTGGTGTAATACTTCCTATCGGCTTTCCAAAGCTGTATCGTTTGCTGAGAGCCAAGCTCTGGCAACTTCGGAGATTCTTGATCGAGAAGCCATTGCAACGCTTGGAGCTGATATGGCAACATTTCTGTCTTGATGCAGTCAGGCTTTGCTGCCAATGGCATTGCTTTGAGCTCGTCTTCGGAAGCGCCCAGCTTTTCAGCATCACGACCGATGGCTCTTGGGTCAACACGTTGGGACGTCTGTAGGATGTTTGACATGCTGGCCTGACTGCTGCTTGCTTGATTGGTCCATTGCGAAGAAGACGGAGCACTTGCACCGCTTGCAGCTGAACGCCGAGCCTCCGCCATACGTCTCTTCTCGGCTTCTTGCTGTTCTTTCTCCTGTCGTTTAGCGGCTCGTTCAGCATCCTGCAGACCTTTGACACCGAGCTTTTCAGTTCGCATACGATTGATCAGTGCTTTTCCAATTCCAGTGTTTGGATCCGGACCATAGACGTGCACAGTCAGCGGACAATCGAATGATCCCATCTCGCCAGCAAGCTGTCCTTCGAAATGACACACGCGACCATCGATGTATCTTGCAAGCTTGGCAGCAACGCCACGCGGAATATGGCCGATCTGAATGCCTGAGACATTGTCGATTCTGATTGCATTCGAGTCGTATTGATTGCCAGGCTCTCTGCGAATGAGGATGTGCTCTCCCGGGTTGGCATAGCCTCTGTAGTATCGTACTCCGACAACCTTGGTAGGTATGTCACCGTAATGCTGGTAGTCATCAGATCCCTCTGTAGCGAACTGGGTAGACGCGATTAATTCGTTTGCGTCTTCATCAGCGAGCCACGAATTACGCTCAGCCTGACTGTGGGTGTTGGGCTGCGTGAACGAGCCGTGGTGGTGAGCTGAGCGAGCGCTGCTGCTAGGAACGCTGCTTTGAGGAGGTGTGGGTTGCTGTCGTGAATAAGCAGTTGCAGTGTCGCTGACTTTTCGAGCTTTCGTCGCTGGCGCGATTGCCTCTGCCTCACTGTCGCTGTTCGTTAAATCAACTTCCACTCGCTGACGCTTGTTGCCAGCCATGCTGACGTTTCTGTCCTTCTCATTCAACGGAGGCATTTGGCTCAGTCTTATAGACCCCGAGTAGACGCGTTGTTAGAGTCAGTGAACAAACGAAAGTGCCAAAACAAAAAGACGCATGTCTTGTCGAAGTTTATGATACGCGTTCGGCAGGGTTGATGGCCTGCAGGGAGGTGGCACTAGTGGCTTCAAGTGGCGCCTTCTCCACGCCAGAACATGTGACGGCAACCGCCTGGCTTGGCACGGCACTGAACCCATCTACTCAGGTTGATCACAATTGCGTTAAATTCTACAGTATTTGTGCTATGATGGCTCCACAGATACAGTATCAAACCCAAGCATACTCTCAATAGCCAGCTCCCTCTCAAGCGGCGTATTCTCCTTCAGGAACGACTGCAATAATTCTTCAAAATTGGCATCTGCGTCAAGCGGGTCAAATCCTGTCCAAAGATACAACGCCGGACTGTCAGAGTCCAACCTCGATTCCGCAGGGCGAGAGAGATGGCTTTGAAGTATGTCCACGAAACGCTTCGCGGAATAGCAACCTAGCTGTCCCATCCTCGTATGCCTCGCAAATTCAATTACACTGATCCATTTTTCCAAAGCCTCCATTCGCTCCTGATCCGGCCATTTCAGTGCTCTTAACAAGAGTACGATGCCTGTACCCAGTGCATGTGTCATGTCGAAGTAGTGTCGAGGGCTAAGCAGACCGCGTTCATGGCATTGCGTGATTGTTGAGACTGACGCTTCGTGTGCAAGGATGCACTCTTGTACGAACTGACCTGACTCCTGTTCTTTGGACAGCAAGCAGGAACGCGTGATCTGGAAACGGCAACCGACGTAGCGACGATGGAGGTAGGCCACCGAGCGGAAGTGTTCCGGAGCGATTGAGGTGCCGGGTCTCAAAGTGATCGGTAGATTGTCCCACCATCTGTGCTCATATCAGTAAAGTCGAACATCGAAAACCGACTGAGATGGGTTACTTCGTCAACTCGTCGAGAGCGTAAGTCATGGACGCCGTGGGGCTCTCGATCCGCGGCAGCTTGGAGTAAAGGCGATGCGCAATGCGGCGAATGATGACGGACAGATTCGCAGAAGCGGACATATAGCCTGGCGGTATGTAGACTGTCGGGTACCCCATCTATCAATCTCGTAAGACAGTCCAACAGCATGGCAGCAGAGAATGTTCTTACCACAGGTATTTGCTTTGCGACAGTTTCGTCCACTGGCAGATTCAGCTCCGGTGGAGCGCCGATACTGAATGTCAGATCGGTCGAGTGTGTAAAGAGCCCAATAGACTCGGGATCTGACTTCTTTACTATGCACGTCTTCTGGCGTCCAAGTGTCGGGATGTCGATCCAGACCGCGGGATCGTGCTATACGTACAGCTGAGCCCAGTAGAACCCAGGCAGCATGCCGTTCTTCGCACACTAGTCGGCAGAGAACCTGCGTCTGTCAGACAGGTAGGTCGCAAATCCTGGCGGATCACTCACTAATATCATAATGGCCTGAATGCTTTCAAGACTCCCTTCAACAACGATGAGGTCGAGGTAAAGGCAAGCTTGATGAAACCAGCTCGAAGCGCTGTCCGCCATCAGTGCGTAGATGGCAAGTACGATCGTCATGCATGCATTACTCGCAGCGAAACGGCGAGTGTACAATCCTTCAACAATGCGGCCAAATGCTTCTGGGACAAGAATATACAGCGTACTATTGATCTCGCCGAAGAACTTTGCTACAGCGTGTTCAAGACTTTCGACATCGGGCAGGACTCTGGGCATTCTGACTTTGGGCACGCTGCCATCAGTCGTATCTTCTGGGCGGCCGATGGGCTGTGACGGGTGTTGTGCTGAGTGACGTGCATATACGCGACGCAAGAATGCTGCCCAGCCAGAACCAACATCAAGTCCTACAGTGATACGTCAGCTTCCAGCTTCCCGCAGTGGTCCAAAGAACCCACGAGGCAGATTTGCTGCATCACAAATAATGAACTCTTGATCGATCATCTCCGAGGCTGCAGACAAATCTGCTCCTGACTTTGGTGCGTTGCTGTAATCATTCTGAAGGGCAGAATCATACGAATCGAATTGCGGCCGTATGGAGGCTTGAGAGCCATTGAGAGGCAGCATCGATACAGCTTTCCGCAAATCTTCAGTGTCCATGGTTAATCCTGGAAAGTAGTGTTGGACAATGGTAGAAAGAAGTTCATATTGCTTCTTCGAAGTCTTGCGATCTCTCTCAGCCTCTGTACTCGTTGCGATGCGCCGATGATACTGACTTGGTAGTATGCTCGTGTTTGCTTCGTATTGCTCGTCGTACACTCTCGGCCTAGGCTGACACATTTCTGGCACGAGCCATCGCGCACTCGGATGCACTGAATTATGTCAGCACGCTTTCGAGGCAGCAGACAGCGAGTATGCGGTTGGACCGACCCTGAGCTTTCTCGAGCGACAAGAATCGCAACTGAGCGCACTTCGTTTGTCCATTGAGTATTCCTTCCGACGAACATGATGTATGACTGTAGGACTGAGGTGGAAGCGGTTCGCAAAGAAGTTAATGCAGAATACCAGGTCCGCCAGGACCGCCGGGCCGGACGACCAGGATATTGCCTGCTTCTCTCGCAGGGCTCTATCGGGAAGTATAGCAACTCTGCTGAGACCGGTGGTAATTAAATCCGCTATTATTGCAGCAATCTGCAATTAAATTGATCTGTAGACTGCATGAATGAAGATGCAGTGCTGAATTAGCCGGAGACGGAGCTCATCTGCTTCACCAGCAGCGAAAGCAATTCACTATTCATTCGAGGTCCCTGTTAAGAACCAAAAGGATTTAAAGCAGCTCGTGTACTGGACAGCAGACGCTGGCGCAAGGCATCTTTTTGAGAGCCTTTCGTGGTGCCTTCAGGCTTGGTCTTCGATATTCTGTGAGGTCTTGCGCGGAACATAGGCTGTCCGTCAACACGATCTGCAGACTCCGACTGTGATTGATCGCCAAAATCAACCAGCTTAGCTCTCGCAGTATCCTCAGCAGATGCTGGGAGCAAGTCGATGTCTGTACCTAGGCGTTCTTTCATCGCTTCAGTAACTCGCTCTTCCTCTTCAGCAGCCTTGCGCTTTTGTCGGAATGCGGCTCGCATGCGCTTATTGGCCATCCAAGGATCGTCCCAATCTCGATCGCGAGATTGATAGAGCTCTTGAATGCGCTTCGTGTTGTCCTTTACCTGCTCCTTCTCATCCACCCGGCCCTCAAGCTGAGCAAATGCATCTTCGCGCCGTTGCTCACGCTCTGCTGCACTGAGGATCGGAACTCCTCCTTCTCCTTCGCGGACTTGGTCATTGGCATCGCCATAGTCACGCGCTTTACCGCCTTCCACAACGACATATGCAGTATTCTTAGGATCAGTTCTGATCTCGATCGTGCCATTACAAGCAGTATGTCGCATGCGAAAGCTCCATATTGGCGTGCTGTAGTGACTGCCCACCTTTCGCTTTTCTGCGTTGAAACGGACGCCCTGCCCTATGATGGCATGTGGTTTACAAGTATGACACCAAACAGCGAAGGGCATTTCGAAGCGCACAGTCTGAGAGCCATCTTTCTTGAGCGTGCCTGGAGCGCGTCTCTTCTGCAGTCGATTTGCGCTGGTGGTGCCCTCGAGCTCAGGCGGAATGTAGCGTTGGTAGTGTTGCATTTCTGGCCCTTTGAGCGGCCTCTGAGCGCCGCTACCGCTTCTCAGATGTGCGCATGTCGCTAGAAAGGCGTGGATTAGAATATCTAATGGAAGTTGCTTGTTAATCGCGTGCAGGTGAAAGCGAGCCGAGCACATGCAGGGTTCAGGCGTGGCGTCATTCGAAAGGCAAATTTCCAGTCGCCTTCCTTAGCCATCCCACTACTCTTCTGTTGTCAAACACCTTCTCCTAGACAGCAAACACAGGTCTGAGCATTGATCATGGCCACGATAACTCAGGCACCCGCTGCTCAGCATGGCTCCGCTCATCCTTTCACCTGTAACACCTGCCAAGTCGCCTTCCGCTCCAGCGATCTCCAGCGAACGCACATGCAGTCAGATTGGCATCGTTACAACCTCAAGCGTCGCGTGGCCTCTCTGCCTCCACTGACTTCTGAGATATTCGCGGAGAAGGTCCTTGCGAACAAGGCCTCAGCTGCTGCCACTGCCGCAAGGGCAAGCTTTGAGAAGAGATGCGACACATGCGACAAGACTTACTTCAGCGAGGGCGCTTATGTAAATCATTTGGGCAGCCAGAAGCATCGCATGCTAGCAGCTCGCTCGGCAGCCCGAGGTAGAGGTGTCGACGGCGCTGAGACTGACAGTATGGCTGATTCCACATTCACTCTTGGTGAGACTCTCGACACAGCTAGTACTGCCGCGAGCACGATCAACGGGGAAGATGCAGAGACTGCCGAAGAGCCAGAACTCGATCGGGTTGTGCAAGACTTGCGTAATACAGGTCTGACTGAATCTTCGGCGTCTGCAAATCCTAAGGAAAATGGTCATGTCGCAGAGGACGAGAACATGGACGACGACGATTACGAACACAAAGCCGACCTCAGCCAATGCCTCTTCTGCAACTATGTCTCGCCAACCATGGACCTCAATTTGAACCATATGTCAAGACAGCATAGTTTCTTCATCCCCGAAAAGGATTACTTGGTCGACCTGGCCGGGCTTATCAACTATCTCAGTGAAACTGTCAATGTGCTACATCAGTGTCTATTCTGTCACAAGCAAGTGCACACGAGTTCAGGCGTGCAAACGCACATGCGAGATCGCGGTCATTGCATGATTGCATATGGCACAGAAGAAGAGCAGATGGACGTGGGCGAATTCTACGACTTTCGATCGACATATTCTGATGAAGCGTCTGAGACAGAAGAGGACGAGCCCAATGGAGGTGTCAGTCTTGGTGCGAAGCGTGCAGTCAAGACCACTGTTGAGAACGGAGACGGGGAAGATGTTGACATGGATGAAGACGATGATGGCTGGGAGAGCGATGGATCGTTGTCCTCTGTGCCGACTGACGAGATAACGTCTGTGCCTGTGGATCAAACCCACAAGTTTGAGCGACTGGGCCTGCATCGTCATCATTCTCGCACAGATCCGCGACCACACAAGAATACAGACGGCTACCACTCCCACGCGCATCACGGTACACACGCTGCATACCATGACGATTACGAGCTACACCTTCCATCAGGCCGCACAGCTGGCCATCGGAGCTTGAGACAGTATTACAGACAGAATCTACGCAATTACCCATCCGCAGAAGAGCGTGCCGAGCAACGCATGATCGAGGAAGGCCGCCACGACTCCGACGCTGACGATGAAGATGCAGAGTCGCAGTCTGCGGAGCAGAATGGAGGTTCTCGAGGCAGACAATTGGTCAGTCGTGCGAATGGCGGTCTGGGTATGGTCGGTGTCAGTGATGCCAAGAAGCGAGAGGTCAAGGCAGTGGAGAAACGTGTTCAGAAGCGCGAGCAGAGAGCGGAAGCGAGATATGAATGGACCAAGAACAAGAAGGGCAACTTCCAGAAGCATTTCCGCGACCATTTGCTGCAGTAGTGGCTTACATGGCATTCGGCGGGAAGAGGACTGCTGTCTATCTGCATCACGAGGTCCACTTTGGTACCTGTGACTTTGTGGTTGGTACACGTGCATAACGCAGTGCATTAGCGTAGCATCTTGAAAGCAATCTGCAGTGCCTACTTCATTTATCATCCAGATTCTTAGTCAATGTGTTCGGTTTCGATTCTTGCAACTTTTCTTCCTACAGGCCAGGGTTCGTGGTTGTTTGCCTGCGTACACAGCCGTTCATGCCAAGCTTTTCGAAACCTTATCGGTTGCCCTGCGCCATCCAACCTAAAAAACTGCCGTAGTCACTTCCAACACTGACTTCCTTCATCTGCGTTCGACCAAAGTCGGCGACAGACATAACAACGGGATCTGGCACCATGGACTTACTTCGCCTCGAGCAGCAGCGCCAGGCGCTGGAGCAGAACCTGCAGAAACTGCGCGCCGCTCTGAAGCACTGGCAGACTTACAGCGCAGAACTTGAAGGCCTCAAAGAAGAAATCCAGACAGCAGGCAGTGAACTGGACCTCGAAGACATCAGCAAAACCTATGATGGCGACCTTGTCAACGAAAAGGAGATTCGCGAGCTCGCCGGACTATCAGCCGACTCGCCACGAAACGCATCCCAAGTGCTGGGAATGGTGTCGAGACGCCAGGAATACGTGCAGAAGAATATTGATACTATCCAAAAGCAATACTGGGATGGCGAATCGAAACTGGAAGAGCTCGATTTTGCGGCCATCTCTGCGAATCGAGACCACGAATCTGGAAATTTGCCCCTCACTGAGATTCAGGAAGAACTGGACGAGGACGGCAATGTGATTTCGAGCAGAGTGTCCCAACCTGAAGCACACACGACAAAACTTGTGGACGCATTGCGAAAGGCTGGACTTTCAGAGCAAGACATTGCCGACAAGGACAGCGCAACTCACGATCCTGATGATGAAGCTGTAAAAACCGCCACATTACCGCCACCTGCGTTGAAAAATGCCGATCATCCACCAAAGATAAACGCTGCAGAGCAATCTTCCACTGATTCAGATCACGTCTCGCGACCACCTATCCGGAAGAAGTCGGTGTCTTTCACAGCAGACACCAAAAATTCACCGGAACCAGAGCGCCAAGACTCTGAAGATGGCCGCAAGTCGGTCTCGTTCAACGACAAAGTGGCCGTGATGCCAGCCGCACCTCCGCCAGATCCGAGATCAGTGTCATTCTCGCCCAAAGTAGAGGAGATCCCAGCCGAGCCAGTCGATGGCAAAAACGACTCGGACTTCCAGAAAAGCCTGAAAGGGTTCATGTTCAAGCCTGGACAGAAGGTTGCTGAGCTCGATGACGAAACAGACGAGGTCTCCAAGTTTCACGATGTTGTCATTCCTGAGGATGAATCTGAGGAAGATGCTGCGACACGTCGTGAGATGCTGGAATATCATCTGAACGAAGTCGGTCACGTTGTGGCGCAGATGGACTTGGATCCGGAAGATTATGAGATGGACGAGGACGAGGTGTCAGACTTCACCTCTTCTGAGTATCAGGACGAAGACACGCCATATACCAGTGGAATGTCAGACTCTGATGTTGAAAGCGAGGACGAACATGGCCGTACAAAGCGCCGGGTCATCAGCGACGATTACCACAAGGAGATGCAAGAGCTATCACGCCGACTGATTGGCAATCTGGGCCCTGCACCGGCCACGGAAGATGTCGCCGAACTAGATCCTTCTGTCGACCCACAAGACGTTCGCGGACTTGTCATTCGCGGCAAGCAGGCAGAAGAAAGCTCCGATAGCGACAAGAAACCTAGCGGTAAAAAGCGAGTCAGCTTTGCGGAAGCTCTCGATGTTGCCGATGAGCCTACGCAGAAGTCGCAGAAGCTTGATGCAGCGCAAAGCGTAGAGAATGTCGCACCAGTGGCCGAAGCAGTTTCCGAGCGTGTGACGACCGCACCAAAGAAGGTGTCCGCATTCAAGGCAGGCCGTGCAAGCAAAGAGGAAGGCTTGAATATTCCAACGCCGCCAACAACCAGCATTATTGCGGACCAGCTTCTTGAGCGTCCGATGCGGCGCAAGTCTGCCACCGCTCCATCCGAAGATGGCGTGCTCTCAGATCCAATCTCGCAACGTCGCGAGCTGGCTGCAGAGTACTATCGTAGGCGAAATGACATTATTCGTCAGCAGGGAGGGTTCAAGAACAACGATGAGGACGATGATGGCGAGCCACTGATGGAAGAGAGGGATGGTAAAATGAAGAAGGTGAGCAAGTTTAAGGCTGCGAGAATCCGATCGTGAAGCAGTGATATGAGAAAGAAAAGGGAAGACGAGGACCTGGCAACGGGATTGACACTTGCATGAAATGGCATAGCGATAACACAGAGCATTGATCTCAGCATTTACACTTTTGCAGAAAGAATATGACACCCTGGCGATGTTGTCGCTTTTATCTCATAGCACCAACAACCGTCTCATGTTTCCATTCCGTCGTTCCCTGACAGCAGCATTGCCTGCGATCAGTGGTGACTCCGCAGTGAGGTGTAGGCAGATGCATATTCTTGGCACATGACTCGCGCAACCTCCGCAGCGGGTCAAAACCATCTCGAACTTTTGCGCTCACTCCACCCGCACTTTCCAACTGCACCACCGCAGGGCCCGGACGCGCACCTTTCTGGACGACTCAAAGCCCGGAAACTATTCAATATGGCAGCAGTTGAATCGGCGGTGCGGCTGCCAACGCCAGAGCCGGGCGATGAAGCAGTCAAGGCAGATGTTGGAGGCACTTCAACTTCGCGGAAACGCAGCTCGATATCGCGCTCACCTTCACCTCGACGAGATGCGCCCTCCCTACGACGGCGCTCGTACTCGCGATCGCGTTCTCCGCCCCCGGCATCCCGCGCAAATGGACCTCTACCTCGAGACGTGGACCGCGAACGAGCGAGAGAGCGAGCACGGCAGCTGGAAATGCGGCAGAAGGGTCGGGAGGAGGAGGCTACTGAGAAGCCACTGACAGAGGCAGAGAAGCAGGCAAAGGCAAAGGCAGAGTACGACCGCTTGCTGAATATGCGGTCCGGAGGAACGTATATCCCGCCAGCACGACTGAAGGCTCTGCAGGCCCAGATCACGGACAAGACCTCGAAGGAATACCAGCGCATGGCGTGGGAGGCGCTGAAGAAGTCGATCAATGGTCTCATTAACAAGGTCAACGTCTCCAATATCAAGCACATTGTGCCTGAGTTGTTCAACGAGAATTTGGTCCGTGGTCGAGGGTTGTTCTGCCGAAGCATCATGAAAGCGCAGGCTGCTAGTTTGCCTTTCACGCCCATTTATGCTGCCATGGCGGCTATCGTCAATACCAAGCTGCCACAGGTGGGTGAGCTTCTGATCAATCGATTGATCATCCAATTCCGCAAGGCTTTCAAACGAAACGACAAGAGCGTGTGCCACAGCAGCACGACGTTCATCGCCCACCTGATCAATCAGCAAGTCGCACATGAAATGCTCGCTGCGCAGATGTTGCTCTTGCTACTCCACAAGCCGACGGACGACAGTGTAGAGATTGCAGTCGGTCTCATGAAGGAAGTTGGACAACATATTGAGGAGATGAACTCGCAGATCGCACTGGCAGTGTATGACCAGTTTCGAAGCATTCTTCACGAGGCAGACATCGACAAGCGAGTACAATACATGATTGAGGTTCTATTTCAAATCAGGAAGGATAAGTACAAGGACCATCCCGCTGTCAAGGAAGAGTTGGACCTTGTCGAAGAAGAGGACCAGATCACTCACCGACCTGGCTTGGACGATCAGCTCAACACAGAGGATGGCCTGAACATTTTCAAATTCGATCCAGAGTTCGAGTCAAATGAGGAGGCTTACAAAAAGCTGAAGGCCGAAATCTTAGGCGAAGCTTCCGGCAGCGAAGACGAAGATGAAGATGGGTCGGATGAGAGCAGTGACGAGGAAGAGGAAGACAGCGAGGAGAAAGCCTTGGAGATCAAGGACCAGTCGAACACCGATCTCGTCAACCTCAGAAGGTCCATCTACCTCACGATCATGTCCTCTGGCACGTTCGAGGAAGCTTGCCACAAGCTCATGCGCATCAATCTTCCTGGAGGCCGTGAAGAAGAACTGCCCTCGATGATCATCGAATGTTGTAGCCAGGAGCGGACCTTCAACAAGTTCTTCGGCTTGATTGGTGAGCGCTTCTGCAAACTCAATCGCCTTTGGCAAGATCTTTTCCAGGATATGTTTACGAAGTATTACGAAACGATTCATCGATACGAGACGAACCGGCTACGGATCATTGCCCAATTTTTCGGGTTTCTGCTGTCATCAGACGCAATCGGCTGGCATGTCTTCCACGCCGTCAAGCTGAACGAGGAAGATACCACCAGCTCGAGTCGTATCTTTATCAAGATTCTGATTGAGGAGCTGGCTCAAGGAGCAGGAATGAAGACCTTGACTGAACGCTTCAAGGCAGACGAGTTACAGCCTGCACTCGCGGGCATGTTCCCAACCGACGATCCAAAGAACACTCGTTTCAGCATCAATTTCTTCACGGCTATCGGTATGGGTGTGCTTACAGAAGGCATGAGAGAATGGCTGAAGAACATGTCAAAGCCTGCTCCTGCCCCACTGCCTGCCGCGAGAAGTCCCACGCCATCTAGCAGAGGCCGAAGCGAGAGCGTCAGCAGTTACAGCAGCTACTCCAGCTATTCTTCGCGTTCCGACTCAAGATCGCGATCACGACAGCGTTCCACATCAAGACGTGGAAGAGGCAGAAGCTACACTCGCTCGCCAACGCCAAAGCGTAACGGCGGCAGGGAAGACTCTCGCTCTCTATCTCGCTCTCGTACTCCACCGCGCCGCCGCAGATCGCCTTCTTACGATTCTCGATCGCCACTTCCACGAAGAGGACGACGTGATAGCTACAGTGACAGATCCGTCTCGCGATCCCGAACTCCACCTCGCCGGCGACGCGATTCACCTTCTGTCTCTCGATCGAGGTCACCTCCTCGACGGACCAACGGCAAAGGTCGGGCGGTGTCTGATTCGCGCTCTCGTTCTCGTTCACCGCCAAGACGAGGCCGCACACAAAGTCGGTCTGCCAGTCCACCAAGGCGCAACGGCGCTCGCAATGGAGCACGCTCGCCAAATCGCAAGCGTGCTAGGAGTGTTAGCAGCCACGACTCCCGTTCTCCTTCCCGATCTCGATCTCGCTCACCACCTCGCCGAGGACCTGCTCCCAAACGGAGGAGGAACACCAGCAGTCCAGAGTCATCTAGATCACCACCACCGCGTAGACGACCGGAGCCGTCCAAGAAAGAGGCACCAAAGAAGGCCGCCCCACCACAAGAAGACGACGAATCACATATCCACCCTAGCAGAAGAGGCCTTGTCGGCGGAGGTCCACCTGGCGGCAATCGGCGAAGGGGTCAAGCGAGCGATTTCATGTAGTCACGAGTCGAGACTGTATCAATCTGTGACATAGGATTATGAAACTAGGACAGACAATTCTAGAGTGAATTGACGCAGACCATTTGCCAGTGCATGCATTTCAAGAACTCTACAACAAGATCCTCCCGTACTGACAATTCCTCTCCCTAGCATCAAATCCATCCTACTTATTCAACCCACTACCACCTAACTGTCCTTGCGGTGGTCCCTTCTGCATAGCCTCTCCAACAGCTAACAAAGCCCCCTTATGCTCCTCAACCCATTCCCTAACACTCTTCGGCTTCCGTCCAATCATCCTCTCAACAAAATCATTCAAAGACCAAATCACGTCATAACGATCCTCATATTCGAAAAATTTCCAAACATTCTCTACCGCTTTCGGTCCCATAAACGGAGTGTAAAACTCTTTGAAACGTGCCTCAGTTCCATCATATCCAACAGCTTCTTTTTCTTCTGGGAATAGGATTTCGGATAAGATGCTCGCGAGTTCGCGAAAATCGATGAAATCTTGCCCATTATTCATCGTATGAAAAGCTCCAATATGTTTGACTCTCTGCTCTGGAGGGAGGAGAAAGATAGTTCCGATGACTGAGGCTATGTCTCGTGGGTCGAGGAATGGGACGCGGTGGTGTGGCCAAATCAACATAGGTTTTCCTTCCCTTGCTTTGGTGATATGAACGCTCCGGATTTGGAGAAATAAATTATCCATAAACGTAGCACCAGAATTGACAAACGTCACGGGCAACCCACTTTCTTCCAACAACTTCTTCACAATCGTATGCTGTTTCGGTAACGTCCCCTCCGGTAGATCCTCAAAAGCCTTGGGGGATATCTCAGGAAATACACCGACGAATCTCACCACATGCTTCACTGTCCCAGCTGCTTTCATTGCAGCGATCAGATTTTTTGTTGGTGTTGATTCGAGAGTTCCTGAAGGTGTGATTATGAAAACCCCTTCGATGTCTTTGAATGCTGTGGTGAGGGAAGCAGGATCGTAGAAGTCGGCATGAACAATTTCCGCGTTGGGAAATTTTTGGATTAGGAGGTCGCGGCGAGAAGGGTTTGTTGAGATTAGACGGAGATGGATGTCTGGAGCATTTTGGGTGAGGTAGGTTGTTAGAGGGAGACCGATGTGTGCTGCTGCTCCGAAGATGAGAATTGATTTTAGAGGTTGTGGGACTTCCATGTTTGTTGTTTTGGGTGAAGTGAAGTGCGATGAAATGCTTTTGGTTCTTTCAAAGAGGGTGTGGCCGAGTATATATTGTGATTGCATCGTTAAGGAGCTAGAGGTTCTCCTTTCGATCATGAAGGCACACACACATGGACCTTGCAAGCATTGTGATGTCTCTGCCGAGTCTTTTGTGACCGAGTCGGTGATCGGATCTCTTGTCTCTCCGAGACTACTGTATCATGTCAGTTGGTTGTTTTGTTCAATGGCGGATCGCATGAAGTTGGTTGCCTGGTTTTCCGGGAGAGCCCTACATCCGTGATGCTTGTTTGTCTTGTCAGCGGACACTTACTCTTCCACACGCTACTGTTGAACCACCTTACCCGGGGCATTGTAGCCGATGTGTTACCGGACCATATGACAGCTGTTCCATGTCCCTCGAGAGAAGAGAACATTCAGAGAAAAGATTCATTGCAATTATTCACAATGCCACCCACTATCGACAACAACTCTCAAGACCGTCTGTCCATGCCGGTCAATCTCTCCTGTACACCAAGTCTCAGGCGTGAGCCTGATAGGCCGTGAGGCCATAAATGCGTCTTTGTCCTTCCATTATGCACACTATGCAAATCAGAGAATGCGGACAATTATCGTCGTGCTGACAGCCGTCAGGTGTGGTAGAAAAAAGCAGTCAACGTCGCTCGCTAAATCGCTAAATATGAAATCAAGTCCCATCTCATTAGATTCTCAAATTAGGTCCAGCCTGTTCATGAATCGTATCGTCGTAGGGGTGTATTGGGAAATGTGCTGTAGGTGTCGAATGTAGATATGATCAGACACTCACGGTCCTTCTGCGAGTTTGTAGAGGCTTCTGTGCGTGACAGATCAGCAGTCTGAAGCTGGTGCCTTGCTTCTCGCATTCTCGCACGAGTCCTGATTCGTTCCAGATGCTTCGGTCGGTGGGTAAGAGTGCTTTCTCGTAGCATGTCGAGTACCACCAACGTCCCACCTTTGCAACCATCTTTGTGATGCTTTCGTCGTTGTTTTTGCCAGGCTCATACTGGCTGCCATAGTTGCCAACGAGGAGGTTCGAGAAGCTAAAGTCATGATCTGAACCACGGCGAGCATTGAGATGGCGCTTCGAAACGGCAGATGATCCGGAGCCTGAGCTGCTAAGGTCTTGACTGCGAGGAATGCGACCAGCAGTGGGCACACCGACAACGCAACGCTGCACAGCTTCAAATCCTCGTCGTCCGATAAGACGGACCAAAACATCGCTAAGGTTCTGCAAACAGACTTCGCGGTCGTGTTGCTGCATTCTGGTCTTCAATCCGCGGACAGCTTTGCGAGCCTTGCTGCCCATGTTGACCAGGTCAAGATCCAGAACGGCAACCTCAAGATGGCCTCCAGGTCGGAGAACGCGCTTGCACTCAGATATGCATGCTGCGTACGAAGCTTCGGTGGTGGCGATAGGATATCGCAAGACGACAGCCGTGAAGAAGCCTTTGGGGAAGGGGAACGATGCAGCAATACTTGTGAGCGGTATCTGACGATGGTTCGGTGGCGGAGGACCATCGGACTCTGGCCAGGAAAGCGAAGGATTCGAAGAAAGACTGGCACCCATGTTGTAGACCGTCGCTTCGGGATAGCTGAGGGCCACGTAGAACGACCAGTCGCTGCTCAGGCCGTCGAGGACAAGCACGCGAGGCTCGTTGACGAATTGGAGCTCGTTATGCGCTGGACTAAACAGCACGCGCCCGAACGACAACCACTTGCTTGTCATCAAGGCACTTTGACGTAAGCGTGCTGAAGGCGACAACTCTCCAGGAATCTCAACGATGTCAGATAGCTGCGCATCCTGTTCTGACCGGATCAGTATTGCTGTACTTGCTTGCGAATGCCGCGCTTCAGGTAGTGATGCAGAGCGCGAATGACGAGAGCCTCTGCTATGCCTTGAGGACATCGCGCCACCCTGGACACTACCGAAGCTTGACCGCAGAGCTTGCTGGGTGCTAAGTCTGGCCTCGGTCTGGCTGCTGTCCCGGTTCGAGACGAAGAGTGTGCTTGTACTACGACCGCCATAGCCACCAATCAGCGCAGAGATAGTGTCGGGTGTCATTGGTGTCAACGAGGGCTGGAGGAAGCGCGAGATCTGCTGAGGCACAGAAAGAACGGTCGAGGTCACCTCAGATCCGGGCGGAATTGGAAGCTCCGAGGTTGGAGGCTGGCCTGCTGGAGGTGGTACCAGATATGGTATACTGTCGCCATGAACCATGTCCGAATACTGGAACGGTGCTCCAAGTGACTTCTTTGCCTTTGCTTTCTTCCGAGGGACATGCTCGTCCATGAAGTCGTCATACTCATCCCACACGTCCTCGTGCTGTTGAGGTGGCGGGTACAGCGCGTTCATCCAGCTAGGATAGCCAGAGCTTGTTGACCCAGACTGGTACGACTGCTCGGAGTTCTTTCGAGGAGGAAATACGAAGAACTCATTTTGATTATGGACGTCCATGCTTGTCCTGTTGGTCGATGTGCTAGCCGGATTGGTAGTGTTACTGCTCTTCACTTCAGTCGAATTGAAGTCAGACCTTGTGCTTGTGCTGGATACAGGCTGCGAGCCAGCTTCGATAGGGCTTGCCATTTCCCTAATCTGGTTGTAGACTGAGCCCGGCGGCTTCACCATAGGACGAGGCTGGTGGCGTGCAAACGGTCGGGAGAAGGAATGGTCAGATAACTTTCGATCTCGGTCTCGCCGCGACACCACTGCAGGTATTCTTCCAATAGGTGAGAGCCGGGGCTGTCTCGGCGAGTCATTTCCTAGGTCGGGCGTAGCATTTGAGCTCGAATCCGGCTCAGGAGTGCCGATGGCAGGACGTAGTACAGGTGAGGGATCTGCAGGAACAGCAAGGCTATTCAAGTGCCCTTGAACCGGCGACTGCGCAATATCTACGACGAGTGCTGCTTGATATGGTAGCGCAGTCTGAGCATCAAGTACCTCGGGTGTCTCCGCAGAGTCTTGGCGTTGAACGGCAATCCTTGGAAGCAAAGGTCTTGCTTTGAAGTACGAGTCGCTGCTAAACCCAGGACTGGGCGGCGAGGGTAGTAGGCTCAGATGACGACCTTCATAGGGCACAATCTTGCTGAACCTGTTGGACTCAGACGCCGATTCGTCTTGAGATGTCTCACTATCCAGGACTAAGCGACGGACCTCGTCAAGATTGAGAGGATCCTGAAAGTCCGGCATAGCGTAGTGTGCCACAGCCCGTTGAGGTGACCGTGGAGGCACTTCGCGCATAGTCGGTGGGTCCACGGCCTTTGCTTTGCCCTTTGATCGCTGGAAGAAGTTCCACTTGCGACTCTGCTTTGCAATGGGTTCTTGTGGGGGCGAGCGCAGCCATAGACCTTCTTTGCCACGGAATGGATCTTCAAATGGTGGCATCGAACTGTCAGTCTGTGGCCATGCAGTTTCCATATCATTACTGTCAATATAGGTCGTGGTCGAAGGTGCCAAGCTAGTATTGATGGGTGCAGGCATTCGCACAGGCGACTTTGAATCTGTTTGCGATAGTCGAGTCAATGAGCGCCGAGCTGCAATGGTAGGCTGCTGAAACTCGAGATCGTCACCCGAGCTCTCAGATGTGTTGTTCCTAGCAAGCACAGGACGCCTGCTGGATGAGACACTATCGCTGCTCTGCATCGCAGACGGCAGAAGCCGAGGTTGCGGATAGCTTTCGAGTGAGGACGTCTTGGACGATGCCGGATAGAGGCTTGCGGCAGGAAAGTCAGAGCTTGAGCCAGTGTTGAAAGTGCTGCCGCTGCCTCGTAAGACCTTTGGCTCCAGACGCTCGCGAAGGAACTCGTCAAGTTCCGCAGCATCTTTGCTACCGCGACTGGCTTTCCGGCTCGAAGCGACATTGCTTGGTCGAGGTGCACTGCTCGTTGTACTATCAGCGCTAGGCGAGCGGAAACCAGTGCTGCTGCCCGTGCTTCCATTGCGGCCACGACCACTGAATCTCCCATAGCCCTCGTGTCCAGTGCCTGCAGCCGGGCCTTTGGAAGGTCGACGCACAGGCTTCTCGACGACCTTTGCCTCTACCTTGGGCTTTCGGGAAAAGATGCCGAATCTTGGCGACTTCGATGGACTTGGGCCTGGACCTACTGCCGGTGAGTCCTTGCGAGATGGAGCTGGGCCTTCTCGTGCAGCATTATCTGGAGTAGGGCCTCTATGAAAGCGTCGTGCAGAAGGTGGAGGAGAGATGGCGGAGTCTATCCGAGGCGACTCGTTCCTTGAAGGAGTCCTTGATGAGAATCCGAAACGGCTTTTCGATCGTGGTGACGAAGCGGAGACCGGAGTCTCTTGCGAAGGTGTCCGTTTATGATAGGTTGTGTACAATCTTGGAAGATCGCTCTGAACCACAGGCGATGGACGACTGAGATCTGGAAGATCCGACGTCCCATCACGACTTGGCCTTGGTGGGGGTAACGGCTTCTGCAGATTGATTTTATGTTTCGGAGGGTCCACATTCAGATGGGCCAGCTCTGGTGGCGCTTGCAAAGGTCTTTTGTTCGCTGGGGTCGGAAGCTGCTCCTTGGTGAGCTTTCTCCGGGAGGGCTTCTTTGCCAATGTGGCAGCTTTGGCTGGCTGTGGTGGTATAGCGCTCTTGCTCTTGGGTACAGCCTCTTTCCTGGAAACATGCTGTCTGGTCCCGACCTTTACAGTTGAATTGGAAGACGAGGTCGAAGACTCTCGTACAGGCGCAAGACCAGTCTTGGAACCCTTATCGATGGAGGGACGCTGAGAAATAGGTGGATAGCTTTTTGCTGGGCTACTCATCGTCTGTGAACGTGGCGCTGGCCCGCTAGTAGCCATCATCCCAGGAGAGTAGGACGACGTAGAGCTGGGCGTGGGCACATGGCTGAAAGGAGAGTCGGTATACCTCGTCGAAGGAGTTGCTGATTGTGCATAGCCAGGGACAGGTGGTGTGAATTCGCGAGATAAGGCGTGTTGATCATAATAGTCGTGTGCATAGTCGTGTGGAGCTTGTCGTTGGGCAAAGGAAAATGTCGGAGGCAGAGATATGCCAAGAACAGAATCGTCGAACTGGCTCCTAGAGACCATGACCTCCTCTGCTCTTGACATACTCTCCCCATCGATCATGTCTGGTCCATTTCGCTTCTGCACAGCATACCTATCGATCGCGCCGGACTGCTTCCTTCGCAAAGCCGTCGACCTTGGACTGTCGAATGTTGAGACGGAGGATCCTGAGACAAGCGAAGGTGTACGCATGCTTGTCGGTGCCGGCGTTGCGGCAGCGGACGGCGTCGCGGACAATCGTCGCGCTGGTATACTCGAAGGAGCCGCTGCAGCGGCCTGTGTTGGAGGCCGGCTCGTGCTCCTCGAAGATGACTCGGTCGGTGTGATGCTTCTGCTAGCTCGTTTTGCCAATTTCGATACATGTTGCAAAGTCTTATTCTGTTTGTTCTGTTCTATGCTAGTGCTCTTGGTCGGGATTCGGCTCGTGTGCTTTGGTTGCAACCGTTGTTGGAGTTCTGGGTCGGTATATTGTGATCTAAATGATGACATGGCCAGAGGTCGCAGAGCGCAACACAGCTAGCCAGTCCAAGTACTTCGAAAATGTCGTGTGCTTCGATGCCAGGTTCATTAGGGCATGTGTCGCGTAGCTGTCAAGGCCGTATACGTAGTGAGTCAATCGTCGGTTTGTGTGATCGCATTGAGTTGATTCTAGCTATTAAGGAAGGATGTCGTCAGCGTCCAGCGCTCCGCGACTAATTGAAATAGGACGACGGCAAAAAGAGCACGAGACTAGAAAATAATAGGCACCTTGGTCGTGTCCGTCTAACATATCGATAGAGAGAATCGGACGAAGCGATGTGCTGCAGCAGACTGGACGCTAAGCCACAACTTGCAGGCCTGTCACGGGAACGCCGATGCGTCGTTGATCTTGCAGAGCCGGACGCCACTGGCAAAACAGGCCTCCAGGATGCTCTGTACGACGTGGCCGACTGAGATTGGGTTTCGCATATAGATCTGCTTGCGCCGCCTGTGGCCTGCAGAGCTGTTGCAGTTGAAACACGCAAACTGTGGAGGAACAGCGGTGCGGGATGGCGAAGAGCGATCCGAAACTCCTCGAGCTTTGGGGAGGCGGCTACCGGGCCTTTTTCTTTTGTCGCAGCAGAGTGGAGAGATCGCTATGCCTTAGACCGGGATGGACATCGATGCTGGGGAGGACATCATGGAGCGAAGGACTGCTCGCGAACCTGCGGGTAGCGTGAGAGAGTGGGTAGAAAGCAGAGGAAGATGGCAGCAGGTCTCAGGAAATCGCGACGACTGCGCGTTGGCTTGTTGGTATCGTGCATTTGCCGCTTAGCTGATGAGCAGCATGTCTCTGCACGACAGACGCCACTGCAAGCGCCAGAGTCGAGTGGATAGTCAGAGGATGTTACTTTGCACGCCTGCATGCAGCATTCAAACCACTAGGAGAGGGAGGAAGGAATCCTGGGGAGGAGATTCGTCACGACAGGCGCATGGGCCTGCACGCTATCCCGGCTATTTTGAACGTGCAGCTTGTTGGCAAAGCCGGAAGCCGACAGCTCGACTGTCTCTGCGTGCTCGGCGTCTTGCTAGGCTGGCTGAATGCTCAAGTTCCAGCTCGTACAATTTCATCGAACCTGAGCCAGATACAGAATTTTGTTTCTGAAGATGGGTGAGATGACTGCTACTCCCGCTCGATCTTGTCGGGCCGCAGATGAGTACCAAACCTCTCACGAACCATCGTCCACTCAAGAAACTCCAACGATGCTGAACAAGGCGTTAACGTCGACGACGGTCCGTCCCTCTGTCTACGGAGCTCGCCTTCCAGACGCCGCGAAGAGCTGTCGAAGAAGATTTGTGCCATCTACGTCTTCTGATTGGCCGCACCTTCTCCATGCCATATTCAACATGGCTGTTTCAGGCATATACAAGGGTACTGAATTGATCATCTAGAATTGCGGCATAGAGCTGGCCTAGAGGTCAATGGCCCTACACGAAATCACTGCGCTGTTGCTTGCAGCTCTCAATCTCCACTGTATGGTTATGGCTTCATCACGATCGCGCGATGGAGTCGTCACGTCCCTTACATTTCCAGGTTAGCATGAAACTCACTGTGATGCGCATGCAGACGAAACGAGCTTTTGATGAAGCATCAGCGCACTTGTCATGTCCTCGGCGCGTTCAAGTTCTGGCTATGAGCCGTTCCGCTGCTGTCCGATGTCGTCGAGCGTAGCCGCCCAGAATGATGGAGCCCATCACATTGTGCGCCCAGCCAAGTGGACAAGCTGTGTGATCCCAGAACCTTGCCGCATGCTCTCACAGTCCCGTGACCTCGAGGTGGGTGTATTGAGCTGATATTTGACTCGCTCGCTGAGCAGTTCCCTCTAGTTCATCGGCATCGGGGCGTGCGGCACGGTCGTGGCCTCGACAGGGAACGCATGGCCAAATTCTTCGTCAATGACACAGCTGCACGAAGCTCAAAACAATGCTTGTATGTGTGTCAGTGATGTAAGAGCTTATGTGTCCTCGAGCTCATGTTTTGCCGACCTTCCAAGAATGGAACATACTGCAGGTGAAGAGCCTCGCAATAACAGAAATCTTGCTTAGAGACAACCATACCAGAGAGGTGGCCATTGACGCGATGCTCCGGTTCGCTGCCTCATTGCAGATTGGCAAGGCGTCCGGCGGCTATAGCATAAATCTCCGTAAGCGAAGCTGCAGTAGAGTTCTTCTTCACATCTGTTGATCTTTTGAGCTAGTTTGAATCCCTCAGTCTTGTGTGCCTGGAATGAGCTGTATTAGCCATCAAGTGTATACCAAGGTAGGAAAGAATGTTCAGCTATGCCTCAACATCTATCAGCTCTAGGTCTAGTGGTTTAGCTATGCTCAGATCGCGGCACGTGATGGCATCACTTCATACTTCTCGATGACTCGGTGTCGCCACTCAGAGTTTGTGCCTCAAGTCATGCGAGGACCAGGTGTCCATTTTGCGCTTGATCTACTTGTAGAGCGGACTTGAAGACGGTGCATGTTTGAAGGTCGTGGTGCTGGATTACGAACATTCATTCATGCTGTTTTCTTTGGTCGAATCATCCAAGCGAAGCCGCCAGCAGGTCGCTTCCCTTCGTATCCTGGCACCTGAATTGTGACATCTTTCTGCCATACATAGCCGTTCTTCTCGTATAGTCTGCGGCCAAAGGGACTTGATTCCACGATGGCATCGTAGCCAAGCTCGTCTGCTTTTGCAAGGCCCCATTTCACCAAAGCGTCTCCAACTTGCTTTCGCTGGTGAGCAGGATCAACCGTCAAGATATCCAACGAGACGACGTTGCCCTTTACAGACTCAATGTATGCATTGCGCTCCTGAATAAAAATGTCGGCCATGGCCTTGGCATATTTTGCCTCTTCTTCATCTGGCCAGAAATCTCCAGTACCGCCTTCGTAAGTTCTCGAAGCCGGGAGCTTTTCGTTGAAGATGAGCCATTTGGCCATTCCCATGATTTCTCCAGTCTCGGAAGCGACAGCCTTAATGAATGTGGTGCTTGGATCGGTATTCTTGATCTTGATCATCCGCTCTACGCCTTGCTTTTTGCCTTCCGCAGTCCAGTGATTAGGCCACATAGCGTCCCAGACAGGCTCGTTGCGGGCAAATGCTAGACCGGTGATGTCGAAGATTCTTGCCATGTCGGCATCTTCAGCAGGTCCGACGATGATCTTGCTGCCTGTCATGATGGCGATTCCTGCTGTTCTAGCTGAGTTCTCGATAGTGACTGATGTGTTAGCAACTGGTGTGCTCAGAGCGTACAAAAGGGAACACAAGGGCCTTCATATATTCGAAAAAGAGACACCGTAGCATGCACGTCTGGCATACTGGCGGCTTGGCAATGTTCCTAGGCCTTTGCCGTTTTGATCCCTCTCCACGGCAACACCTCGATGTTTTGCTATGCACGCTCCGACGCGTGTCATGCCCTAACACGAGGTGCAGGCTCGTGGAAGGTAATGAACCTTATGTTGGCAGACATCGTATTGCTGTACTTTGTTCGGTGAGAAGATCTAGGACTGACGCGATAGTATCGTGTTCGAAAGGCGTTGACCGGCAATTCGACAACAAACCGAGAAGCAGTGACGATGCTAGATCTATTTTTCCGTCGCTGCTCGAAACAACCCTGGTTTTGCGGCTTGGCGGGCCGTACTTTCCGACCTCGGTTCTTGTTCTCGCTGCTCCCCAACATATTGCTGGCAACGACATAGAACATCATGTGTCCTTCTACAGCTTGAATCTCGAGGAAATCGGCCTGTCGAAGGGCGTGGTGTCGCCTATATTGTCTAACTTCCTCGGATTGCCTGTGTCGCCTACGCCTGCCGTAAGCATGGCAGTACTAGCGAGCTCCTCCTCTCAAAAAGCTACTACAACAACGAGGGGTACATTGGTAAAGCTTTCGCCATGATTCGTAGATCATATTGCCATCTTCGACCATCTTGTCGAACAATATTGATATCTCAGCCCTTGACGAGCTTCTGTTGTAGGCATAAACGAGGCTTTCATAAAACTACCAGAATGGGCTCCATTGGCGAATCTGAACAGCGGACATATCCTTTGAAACGACCAAAGAATCATCAAGTTCCAGTACCCAGATGGTCTCTGAAATTGCCTCCATCTGTGGATCGGATATATACAATCTACGTTGGAACACAATGTCATAGAGGAAACACTGCTGCTCGGGAAAAGGCCGAGAAGATCATTGAAGACATTCTGCAGTCCAACTCAACGCCTCCCATCATCGATACATTTCGAGTGACCCACGGCTTCGACTTGGTGAACTCCAGAGTATGGGTCGCATACTGGACTTCCAAAGAAGGCTACGAAGCTGCACTTGCCCAACTCAAGCTGACCAACCTTTGGACGGGTCTAGGACGAGACAAATCTGACGTTGGACTCTGGATCGAGCACTTCGCCGCTCCCATAGAAAGGCTGGAAACGAATTACGCACGACTCGACCACAAACCAGGTCTCGCACAACTCCCAGATACAGAACAACCACCACACAATCTGACTGGCTACTGGGGTGCAGGACGAGACAGAATACCAGCATCGGCCCACGATCTCTTCCCGAATCCAAAAGATATTCAGACCCCATCTCCACCACCCAAAGGTTTCAACCAACGCCTCACAGGCACAAACTACTCAAACATGTGCCACATCCGCTCAGGCCAATGGTGGCAAAAATGCGACGAAACCGAACGTCTAGCCTACGAACACGACCTCCAAGAAAAACTCATGAACGGAATGCAATACCTCTGGGACCATCCCGAAGAAACCGGCACTATAGGTCTCCGCTTCCTCCAAAACCTCAACCCTCATGGCGAGAAAATTCTTGAAACGTGTGGTTGTGGGTTTCATAAAAACTGGGCAGATTTAGAGAAATGGTCGAGCAGACATCCCAGTCATTTAGCGATTTTTAATGGTGCGATTAAACATGCGAAGAAATTTGGGGAAGATAGGAAATTCATGACGTGGCATGAAGTTTGGATTTTTAAGAAAGGGGAGTGTGGGTTTGAGTATGTGAATTGTGATCCTAAGACGGGGGTTATTCGGTGGGTGGATTTGGAGAGTGAGGAGTTATAGACATCTATACATCAAAGCCAAGTACGAGATTTGAGGCCGCCGTATGCACAGCCACTTCAGTTCAGGACACCGCAATAAATTTGAGTCACATGGTTCCAAGCGTCAATTAAAAGAGACAACAAGAGAAGAACCCCTCAAAACACCCAAAAAACGCCAAACAAGGATGGAGACTACAGCACTCGAACGACCGAGCTCTCGAACAGCTTTCATATCAGGCCACATCGATCTCCCCGAACCAGAATTCCTCCAACACTACGCCACCATTCTCAACACCGCCATCTCATCAAACGACAACTTCATCCTATCCAACTCCGCAGGAGCAGATACATTAGCATTAAATTACCTCTTATCAAAGAATGTTGATCCATCCCGAATCACGATTTATCTTCACACTAAGAAAGTAAAGGAGAGTGTTGACGGCCAGAAGTACCGGAATCTGGGTATTCGAGTCGTGATTGTCGAGGGAGGACACACAGAACGTGATGCCGAAATGACGAAAGCGAGTGATTATGATATCGCTTGGGTTAGGAGTGAGAAGGAGACGAAAAAGCTTTATGGGGGGAAGTATAGGATTGGGAGAGTTAGTGGGACGAAGAAGAATTTGGATAGGAGGGTTGAGCTAGAGCAGCTGCAGAAAATGTGAAGAATCGAAATATGAGTATCTATTTCTCATAAGCAGATGGTCATCTCGCGAGGGAGGGTCGTTCCTGCATCTGCGAGTAGGCAGTTCGACAATGCTGTGCGAAGAACTTACACACGAGGGCCATTGGGTGGGTTCATAGGGAAGTGGTAAGTATGACTTTGAAAAAGAAAAGCAGTCGAGCAGGTACCAATTTAGTTCGTAATGGAAGCCCGATTCTCACGCCGCGTACCTAATATACAGCAGCTCAAAGGCATGTACACTCCGCATCCGAGTTTCGCTCATGCCATTTCATGCTGCGCTCAACCAGCACATCCTAGCTTTTTGTTATGCATATCGTAACGACTCGGTCGTGATGGCGCGGGAGGTTTCTAGAGCTTGTCCAGCTTACTCGACATCGGCCTTGTTCTCGAAGTTCTCGCCCTCAACAAGGTCAGGTATCTCGTCATCATCGTCATCCTTCTTCTCCTCGCCCTCGGCGCCCTTCTGCAGGCTCTGGTAGCTCTCGGCCAGCTTGCGAAGGGAGGCTAACGAGTCTGGGCCGAGCTGGTTAAGGATACCTGGGACGAGCTCGGTG